>APFE030770295.1:0-15212 GCA_000404065.3 Pinus taeda | reverse complement strand
AGATTTACAATCTCTACATTCTAAAACAGGAAATTTAAACCTAGGGAGACCAAGATTAAACTGTTTGGACCTCCCTTTAACTGAAAAATAGCGATACTGGGATAAATTTACAAAATTTGAAGGCAATTGGATGAACTTGAAGTAGCCTTCTTCACTTGGAGACTGCTAAACAAATATGGAGCATTGCAGCAAGAAAAGTACGACATATTTGGCCTGTAAAATGCCAATCATGAAAAATGAACAACCTGCAGCAGCAGGAAGCTAACATATACCTTGATAGCTTTGGCTTCAACACATTTTCTTAAGTATTCAGTGCACAACCAGCTCACAAAAAGATAGAAAAGATAGATGAATGCCTTAGAAATAAGCCTCTTTAAGGGGTAAACCTCCTTTACATTACACAAATGAACAGTTCTTTGATGATAAAAATGACAAGACCTCCTTTTTATATATAGGAGTCTAAGGGGTCATAACATAATTAGAGCCGACATAACAATAGTGGACTTCTATGGGGCACAATAATAACAATATGGGGACTACATGGGCACAACAATATAATAAGGGGGTTGTAGTAATAACAATAAGTGGTTACAATAGTAGTATAGGGACCTAACACGCCCCTCTCCTTCAAAAACTGTTGTCCTCAACACTTGAGTAGTTCTTGATGCTTTTGTATAAAATTCTTGTCCTCCCATGTGGAATCTTCAGTGTGTAAGTTCTTCCACTTGATGAGATACTCTGAATTTGATTGATTGCATAGTTGTTGGGTTCTTGTTTATGTGATTGCTCCAGGTTCTATATGATTTTTCCTTCCTCGTCAAGTTTTGGTAATATTGTTTGAACTGGGATCTTCTGCAACTTTTGAATGAGTGGCAACACTTCTTCATCCTTATTCCATTCATCCCTTGCTTCATTTATCCAGCCTGGTTGGATAATAGAAATAAACAAAAAAATGCTTTCACATCCTCATCCCTTCTTGAGAGTGCATCTGCAACGACATTTGGCTTCCCGTTTTTGTAGATGATTTCAAAATCATAACCCAACATATTTGTGACTCATTTTTTCTTTTCTTCTAAAGATAATATTTGTTCTAAAAAGTATTCGAGACTATCATGATCCAGTTTTACCTTGAAGTGTCTTCCCATTAGGTAAGGTCGCCATTTCTTAAGTGCATGTAGTATTGCCAATGTTTCCTTCTTATCAATATCTTACTTGATATGTAGCCATAAAAATATCCAATCACCTACATAAAAACTTCTTTCACTACGATGTTGATCTACCTCTTGTTTCATTCGATTCTACACCAAAGTGGCATTATCCTTTAAAAGTTGGAGAACTTGTTGATGATGCTTGATTTGATATTTCACTTCTTGAACCTTTTTCTTCTTGATATGTCCTTCTATCTTGAGAGTTTGAGTGGTAATTTCTTCCAATGCATTACAAATATGGTCGGATTCATTTAAAATTTCTCTGGGGTTGGTTCCTGGTGTATATCCTCTTCTTTTGATGTTTATTGATCCTTTTCTTCCTCCTCTTCAAAATCTATGTAAAATAATTTCTTCTCAGCACACTTATGACCTTTAGTGTATTTTCTATCACAATTGTGACAAAGCCATTTTTCTCTTTTTCTTCCAACTGTTGCGGTGTAAACCTTGTAGGTTGTGGAAGGCTAAGAGAAAAAACACTTCCATAATTATATTCATGAGTGGTGGGATTCCTTGTTTCCATAATTTCGCTTTCAATTTTTCTTGCCAACCTGAATGCCTTCTCCAATGAATTAGGTTCCCAAAGATGAACCTCATGTTGAATGTTATCCTTTAAAGTCCCCATGAAGACATCAATCCTTTTCTTCTCTGGAATATCATTTACCCTTATATTCAATTTTTTGAAATCCTCAATGTGCTCTACCATTGAACCCTTTTGTTTGATATTTATCAATTGGCTAAAGAAGGTGTTACTTTTTGTATCCTCATAATGTGCTAACATTTCTTCTGTGAAAATTTACCAAGTCACAACTGCTCTACGAGAACACAACCCTTTATACCATAAAAATTGATCCGGTTGTAAATATGAAGATGAAATACATACATTTTGTAAATGTGGCACCTCATGTAGATTAAAATATTGCTCCATCGATAGTATCCATTTTATCAGATCCTTGCCGTCAAACTTCCTCATATTGCCTTTTCTTGATTTTAGAAGCTCGATCTTGAAACGACTGTAACTTTGTAATTTCAGATCTCCAAGTTCTAAAATTTCGTCCTATAGTAGCCCTCTAAGTCCTCTTTCTAACCCTAGAAGCCTGATCAATATTGGATTCTATAAGGAAGCGTTATGTCAAATCTCCCACGATGACCTGATTATAGACTGGTTCAATAGATAGAACTTGTACAAAGTGCCTCGTGTCATTGTTTCAATATTCAGACCTACAACTAATGTACAAAAAACTACAGTCCATCCTCTTTTTGAAACATCTTACGCAATTTCAATTTGATGCTCAGAGAGAAAGTTATGACAATTTTCCCAAGGTCACCTATCTAGGATGTAATTCAGGAGCCTGCAAAAACCCTAAATGTCTTAGCTTATATCTCAGGCAATATAACGAGAAAAGATATGAAATTCAAACCCGAGCTTCAACAAAATTTTGGTTCAAATGGATTTTAATTTCAGAGTTGGAACCTATTGTGGCCACCAACAACCCCCCTCCTTATGAAGTATTATTGCTAATACTAAATAAGTGGGGACCCTCAAAAAAATTAGTTAATGTTACATTTTATTTTTAGATGAAATCTACAACATCATGGACTTAGGAAAATACCTTGAAAAATCTAGAAAACCTAAGTTTCATAATGAAGAAAATTAAATTTACTCCTAAAAGGATATCACATCTCGCAAAGCATGATAGGATACACCTTCCAAAGAGTTAAAACGATAAAAGAAGATATTGCGACGCGAAAACTTCATCGCATCGCATATACTGAAGACAAACGCTCTCATTGAAAAACTTTAAAACATCGTCGATATGCGATATCGCATATCACACATCACAAATATCACAAGAACTAGACAAGAATTATAACAATCTGTGATATTGCGATATTGCGATACCGCAATACTGCGACACCTCAAAGATGCGATATTGCGATCTATGATAAAATACAACACGATGATATTGCGACATTGCGATACTGCGATCTGCGACATCGCAAAGAAAAAACACGGGAATCCTCCATCGCAGTTGGTTCTGGATTATTGATCGAGAAAACTTTTAGCCAAGAGTTGGTCATGTATTTTAATGTGAATTAATGGGTTATTGCTAGTTGTTAATGAAGTAGGGTGTTGTGTTTTTCGAAAAAATAACTCACGTAAGGTGGCATGTCTCGTATATCTTCAGCATTTAAAAGTTTTCCTGTTATTAGTCCTTTATCATTACTTCTACCTCAATGTAAACTGCAGGAAAGAAGGATGAAGCATTACACAGGGCACTATGTAGAAAGAAGCGAAGAAGGTAGGCAGCGCTCCAATGTAGATTTCGGAAGGCATACTCAATCCGCTCAAGGAAGAAAAAGAGCCGCAGAACTCTTCGGAGGCATATATCACAAATTTCTCATGTATAGTCATGGTTAAATGGATACTGAAAGACGCTGATACCAAGAACAAACAGTTTAATTCTTAGGGTCAAGAGCTCACGGAACCACTATTTTTACAATTTTTGGGTTTTATAACGAATGAGAAAAAAAGGCACAAGAGGCAAAAAACCGCATCAGGAAAGCCCAGATCAAGAAACAGAGGCAGTTTCCGATGTGCGATTAACACTTAGTGCTAATCACACATCGCTAAGAAAAATTGTTCGAAAAGGAAGTTCCCTAGTTGCTCAGTCACCTGCGAGCCCCGAAAACTGCAAAAAAATCAGCGATAGAAGCAAACTGGAAACAGAAGCTATCCGAAGGTTAACCAAGTTAAAATGGGATTTTTACCAGGCATACATGTTAATGCTACATATTCATTGGATGATTTCAAGCGTATCATCAATTTTACTGAGAAGAGAATGCCAGCTCTTGCTGTTTCTGTTTTCTTAACTCAAACAAAGGCGGAAGACAGTCAACCGACTCTACTCAGAAAAATACTGAATGCTTGCAAGATTAAGGAGTAGATTTAGAAATAGTTAGTAGATTTAATTTTAGAATAGTTTTGCTTAGAAAGAGGAAGGTCATTTAAACTGAATCCTCAAATTCTGTAAATAAGTTATTTAGTTAGTAGTATTTAAACTCTTCTCATGCATTTAGAGAAGGGTCTAGAAATTTATCAAAAACTTGTCCTCAGAACATGCACTTTTGCACCCTCAGAGGAGGTTTTGGTGAATGAATGGAACAGGGTTTATATGATATTTGAATTTGATATCTGCTACTGATGTTGCAGTTCTGTACTCTTAGTAGATGTTGAATCAAGGAGAGATAAATCAATCATTGCTTGAAGCTCATGAATAGGACTAGTTATAAATGGTACTTTTATCTCTTAACCATTTCTGCTTATGCGTTCAAGTGATATTCAATTTTCAGTTATTTATATGTTATAGCATGAATGTATAAGTTATCATTTGGCACTTTTGTACGGTGATAACTATTTGTTTATGTTTAGTGTATGAATAGCTCATTTATGCGATAAGTTTTAACAACTGTTTCGTCTAACTTCTTATACGAAGTGGCTCATTTTTATCGAATTCATTTCTTACGATAGCTGAATGATCTTTATTACCAGTTATCGTATGAAATCTTTTTAGATCGCATTGAAGAAAGATCACACCCCGGGTTAGCATAAATTTCGATGTTTTTCTGTTTATTAGAATACATAGCATAGCATTAGATTAGATAGAAGTATTCCAGTCCAAACATAAACACCCTTCTTTCACACACACACATACACTGAATTAGGAAACTGGTCCCAGATCCCCAGTTGGACCCGCTATACTAAACGGATAAGGAGCTGCCAACCAAGGTCCAGACCAGGCGGGTATCCCCCTTGTTGTCGACCCGAGTTTTGGGGCCTTCAACACATTTGGCGCTAGAAGGAGGGCATGAACTATGAATGGCATGTAAATCCAAATCAAAATATCATTCTGAGAGTAATTCACCATCACCATCTCCTTCGACTTCTCCATTACACTTAAATCCAGAGTTAGAAGTCGCTAGAGCATCATCCGCTGCTACAAATCCTGACATTTCAGATCAATCTGTAATTGAACCTCCTGAAGTCGAATCTCTGATTCATAAACTTCAGCGATTTTCCATTTCCCCTCAAAGATCTGATAAATCTCGGGGCAGCGTTACTTCGCAGTATAACGCTGCTCATCCCCTAACCAGACGTAAGAGTGAAAAGTTTGGTATTCGGCCAACCGAACTACCTCTTCCTAAAAGGAAAAGAGCAAGGAAGTCACCTAAAGGATCTGACAGCGAGACTCTTTCATCAACATCTTCCATCTCAACTTCATCACCACGAAGTCAACCATCTACTCCACCACCCCAGACCATTATCCATCCACCTAGTGGAATCCCTACAAATCCTCCTCAATCATCTGCGATCATAACCACCTCATCTTCTCAATCACAGGGATCATTTTCTGTGAATCCCCCTGTTAGCAGTTCAGCAATGGCCCAGTCTCCATGGAACAATCCTGGGGCAGTCTTAATGCCTGCACCCTTGAGTCAAATGCCGACCCATCTTGAGAAATGGCTGCGCAAGTTCAATCCTGAGGCAGGCATGCTAGCAGAAGAGCACATAAACGACTTTATGTTATCCATCAACCTCAACGGGGTTACTAATGAAGATGATGTTGTTCGACTGTTTCTTTATACCCTACAAGGAACAGCTAGATCCTGGTATTTTTCATTACCCTCTGGATCTATTACCAGTTGGGACATCTTCCAAGACCAATTTCTAACCAAGTTTGGTGACGACAGGTCTACGGAAACGTTAATCAACGACCTGTCCAATCTTAGGGTAGAATCTATAGAACCGATTAAAGATTTCAATCTATGTTTCAAAAAGATTCTAAACAAAATTCCTACTACTTCCCAGCCCAGCGAGGAAGTGCAATGTGAATGGTATATCGCTGCATTACCATCAAACATAGCAATCTTCGTGGACAGGGCTAACAAAACAACTCTTGCTGAAAACATGAAAGAAGCCATAGCAATAGAGAAATGTATAATAGCCTTAGAGAAGAAATCCACGTTAGAAGACCGAAAGTCTAAGAAGGTCACCTTCAAAGAAGAGTCCAAGAAGAAACAAGCAAAAGATCCATTCGATTTGGAGGGATTGCAAAAAGTTCTTAAGACCATGTCTAATGAAATGGTCGACATAAAAAAGAAAGTAGCAGAAACTTCTTCAAAAAAGCCCTACAAAGCTTTCAAAATAAGCCCATCAACGGATTCAAAACCGCCCAATGCTATAACAAATGCTGAATCTGAGGAATAGGAAGAGGAAATTGCCACTGAAGGGCAAACCGATGATGAAGAAGTAGTTGAATTACAAGGAATGTGGGATTTCATCCTCTCACAAGAGGAAGATCAAGAAGTATTCCCAGTTAACAGACAAACTAGAAACCAGCTTGATCCTCCCTAAACTACCCCAAAACAAAAGAGCGCAAGCTCTGCAACAAAGGATAAAGTCGCAACAAAGAAAACGACATCTAAAGCGACTCAAACTAGCCCAGTCCAAACAGATTCACCTACTCCATCTAAAACATTGATCGTTTCGGATGAAATGGAGTACAATATCATAGAAGACATGAAAAAGACTAGGCCAAATATCACACTGTATGAATTGAGCAAGCTAAAGCATCAACAAAAGATAATGATGAAAGAATTACATGTTGTGCTAGCTGCACCTTTGCCTGCCGCTGTAATTTCTCAAGCTTCTCAGAATATGGGAAGACCTCCAACTAATACGACTAACAACATTGATCCAAATGATATCACCTTAATTGGAGGTAGATCGAGATCTCATACTCCCCCTTTTCTCCTTTCTTATGAGATTTTTAACAAAAATGTACATAATTGTTTAGTGGATTCAGGTGCTTCATCGAATATTCTACCAAAGTCCATATGCACTAAATTAAATGTTCAACCACAGAAATCCGTTGTTCACATCGTTCAGCTAGATCGGTCTCAAGTCAAAGTCATCGGCGAACTAAATGAAGTAACCATAAGGTTGTCATCCAACCCGAAGGTATGTCAAGTAATTGATGTTTTAGTAGCTGATATCCATGAGTTTTATGGCTTAATTCTTAGCAGAGATTGGTTAGGAAAATTGCATGGATACTTCTCAACTGACTGGTCGCATATGTGGCTACCTTACAATGGTAAGCCAAATCAAATAAAAGTTGAATGCGAATTACATCAGTTGAGAGGTCTCCTCCTAGATGGATTGTGTTGTCTGAGAGTAAGAATTTATCCAGACGAGAAGCAATCTGATGTGAACCTGCTTTTTTATTATTGCAAGTGTAAAGTCCATTATTGAATGGCATGTCAGTGAGCCAATTATTTTGAATGAAATATTTTAGATTAATACTTTCCTTGTCCAATCTGTTCCTTCTACCCCGCTTTTCTTCTAGCTTGGTTATCATATTGAAGTCGGCCCCAGCAATCCAGAGTGGATGAGTTCTTTCAGCATTGATTAAAGATAGGGTATTCAGAATGTCTACCTTGTACATAGCCTCCTGGGGAAAGTAGACATTGGTTAAATGACCGTGTATATTGGTCTCTGTGATGTGGAAAGTAGCTTGAAATAAATGCTTGTTTGCATGTATGTTAGTGAGTGTAATGGTGCATGCGTCCCAAATGATTGCTAGGCCACCTGAAGCACCAGAGGCATCCACCGCAACTGCAAGACTACCTGGCCAGACTTTTGTAGAAGTTTGGTCCAGAGAGATAGAGTTTTATTTGGTTTCTTGAAAAAAGAGGATTTGAGGCTTCTCTTCCTGTATCATATTTTTAATCAGTTTGCATTTTTCGGGGCCATTGATCCCTCTGATATTCCATGAAATTAGCTTCATGATGGAATGCTGGGGAGAGAGTTGTAATACTTTGTAAACTTGGAGTATCTTCCTAACTCCACCAACATTTCCCCAATGCAGATGGTTTTTTGGAGATCCATTTTCCTTCCTCTCTTTTTGTTGTCTTTGGTAATATTATTCGCATCCCAAAGACCTCCGTCTGAATGCCTAGGGATTTTTGCTGTTGTGCCCTTGAGAGGATCACTTCTAGATTCTCCAATTGTCTCTCTGGAATTTTGTCATAATTTTTTGTTTTGCATGCCTACTCTAGCCCAAGAATATCTAGATTCCCAATATCTATGCTTTCTGGTTCCTCTTCCATGTGTTGGGTGTCACTTATTCCTTCTGTTGTTTCTGCTGCCATTGTAGAAGTAGGTTGCATGTTATCTACCTCCATTCCCTGAGAGTTCCAAGCTGGGACTTTACGCAGAGCTGAGGAGGAAAGATCTGTGGGTAGGGTATCTTTTTGGGATTTCATGGAATCGAAATGGGTAGATTGCTTGTCCATCTTGGGTTCCTCCTTTCAGGGGGGCGGTTTTTCAGAGTTATAAACATCCTGGCAGGCCAATGTCTCAAAACTATTCCTTGTAGAAGGCTTAGATGAACTGGCATGAGCCATATTAGGGTTTGAAGTAGGTTTCTTGGGGTTTTTCCTATGATTGGTGACTTTAGTGAAGGCATCCGAAAAAGGCTTATCAGAGGTTGAGGGGATCAATGGTTTCTGATTTAAAGGACAGTCACAAAATAGATGACCAAGGGCATGGCATCTCCTGCATCTAAACATGACATGTTCATAATCTATTAACTAAACCCATTCAACATCATCATGATAGAGACTTACCGCATACGGAAGTTCCTTGTTGAGATGCATATAAATGTAGATTTGGGCATAGGAAGTGTATCTTTGAAGTTTTGTGTCCTCTACGATTTTGATAAATTTACCGAGACCATTTCCAATGTCTTGTAAAGACTCTTTGTCCCAGTATTCTAAAGGGAGTGAATAGAGACGGATCGAGACTAGTGCCCAACTGAGATCTTCTTTGTCCAGAGTAAATCAGTCAACCCAGTCCCTCAGATACAAGCCAACTACATTGAAGAAATAGGGCCCTCCATCTAGGACTCTGTTTCGGTCCTCTAAGCAGTTAAAGATGGCTGTAAAGAAACCTTTAGGCCCTAGCTGCAGGGTTATGTGTCCTTTCGACTTCCACTTAGCTGCTATCCAACCTTGCAGCACTTTCTTTGTTGGCCATAGTCCTATGAATTTGCTAATTAGGGCATGATCTCTCATGTACTAGATCTAAGCATTGATCCGGTGGCTTGGGAGATCTATCTTCAGGCGTTTAGTAGCAACCGGGTTACAGGTGGTCGATGTGACTTGGGGATGCTCTTTTACATCCGTCTTGGAATTTTATGGATCCGTTTCCACTCTAGCTCCATTTTGTTCAGCATGTCTGGTACCTTCCTCATGCGTTTGAGGAGTTTCATTTTCACTAGGGGGAGGTGTAGTGTCCTCCCCCTGGAGGGGATTCATGATGCATGCGACTCTCCTTGCTATTTGTGGTTTGTTGTATTGGTGGCGGTAATGCCAGTAGTGCAGAGGTCTATACAGGTCTGTCGTCGCAGGTTCTTCAACAACCCTAAATTGGGATTCAACCAGACCGCTCTCCAATAATTATGATCACCTTAAACCCTAGAATTAATGTATTTAATCTAAAATTATATTTTTAATTAATTTTTCCTAATTTTAGCTTAAGTAGCAATTCTCCAAAAATTCTCACATTATTCACATTTCAACTATCGAAGCTCATGACCTGAGTTTCACTTAGCCAAATGAGGCCAAAGAAGGCTCATTAGATAGATAAAATAATGAAAAATATTTATGAAGTGGTTGCATGACCAGATTTGGCCATTAAATGAGTCTAAAATTTAGCAAAAATCAAGCTCCGAATTTGTAACGAAAACTAATTTTTTGAGTTTAATTTTTGCATTTTTCATTGGCTCAAAGCCTCTGTTGTTTTCTAGATCCATTCATTGATATTATTTTTCACCAATAAGATATTTACAAGGATCAATAGAAAGCTCAAATTTCATTTTATTTATTTATTTAATTAAATTTGATTGGAGATGTTTTTTTCCCAGATCTGGCATTTTTATTATTATTTTAATTTGCATTTTAATTTAATTTTGAATGGTTTTTGTTCGGAGGAAAGTTAAGGAGATGAAGAGAAGATTTAAATCAATGGAATTGCTCCAGCAAGAAGGGAAAAAAAATTGGACCAATGAAAAATTGTTGGTGCAGATTTATTGTTAGGCCCCTATACTACTAGTGTAACCCCTTATTGCTATCGAAGGCTAGGAGAAATAACACTTCCATCTTTATAGTTGTGAGGGGTATGCTTCCTGGTTTCCATAATTTGGCTTTCCACTATGTCACAAAGCCGTTGGTGTTGCTCCAAAGAAGGTGTTGCTCTTTGTATCCTCATAATGTGCTATCATTTCCTCCATGAAAATTGACCACGTAACAAGTTGTTTACGAGAAAAAAGCCCTTCATACCATAAAAATCGATCTGGTTCTAAATATGAAGATGCAATACACACCTTTTGTAACAGTGGTACACCATGTCTATCAAAACATTGCTCCATCTGAAGTATCTAATTTACCGGATCCTTGCCATCAAACTTCCTCATCTTGCTTTTTCTTGATTTTAGGAGCTCGATCTTGAAATGAATTCATTTTTGTAATTATAAATAGTGGTTTGTAGAGTAGACAAGGGGTTTCTCTTCTATGCAATTATGTAATTCTCAAAAAACTATTGTAATAAGGATTTCATGTTGTAGGTAGAGAGGATCAATCTCAGATTTGAGAATTATTAGGATTTGTCTTTTTCCATTCTAAACTGTGTATGAGTGGTAGATTTTGCACAATTGTAGCTCTTGCTTTTAGAAACATATTTTATGTTTTGGAGGAGATTGCTGGTGATCATATTTATGAAATAAAGCAGGAGATCAAGTTCAAATAAATTTGTATTAGAAATATTTTTAATGTGAATTTCATTCTTGATAGCAGGATTATGTTAACTGGATTTATATTGTACATTATTTTCAATATGAATAATTGTCTTATAGATTAGCTATCTATTCTATTTGTCTCATTATCTATTTTTCGTTGTATGTTTTTCGATGATATATCAAAACTAAATTTCCGAGTAAATATTTACTTAGAATCTGCCATCTAATTTTGATTTAATTTACATTGGCATTATGTGAAATACTTCCTAATGTTATTGGTTCATCACTCATTGTTAATATATCTCTGAACAACATGTTTGGTAATTATAATATTAGTTAATTGAACTATTTCATTAGCTATATATTCATCTTAAGTTAGACATGTTAAAATCCCAATTATGTTAATATCTTGCTCTCAGTTGGTTTAGATCTACATCTTTCTAACTGAAATATGCTTAGGATTTATTTCCTTTTGCTTGCATTCTAAGATTAGTTTGTATTTAGATTTATCATTACATATCTAGAAGTTCTCTTATAAAAGAGGCAAATTTTAGTTGACACTTGGTTGAGCCCATTCTTGCTTGAGCTCAGCAAGAGGGTTGACCTTATGCCTCTTCTCTATTGGTAAGTAAAATACATACTTTAAGCCAATAGGGATAAAAGAGAAGGTAATTAGACCTACTTTAACTAGTTGGAACCACCACTTGAAATGAAAAAGGAGATGCTTTAAGTTCTCGACGAGGTAGTCTCCCTTTAATATTGAATTGTCAGTTTGAGATTTCAACATTTTTTGCACTAGAAAGAGGGTAAAAAATAAATATGCTCAACCTTGATAAAAAAATTCCCAACATGTTATATGGGGACCTCGAGCCTTTTGGACATCAGAAGATTGTTTCAAAAACTTATGACAAATATGATCTTTCGATATCTGATACGTGATTGGTTTTCCCTTTAACACACCGCTCCTTCATTTTTAATTCGATGGTCATCCAATATATTGTTTTGAATTGACTTTGCATTCAATGGTCATTCAATATATTGTTTCAAATTGACTTTGCATTCGATGGTCATTCAATATATGGTTTTGAATTTATTAAAATAATGTTTGAGAATGATAGTGTAAATATTATTTTAATATAATATATTTATTAATCTAATTAAATTAAATTTTAATTAATTAATTTTATTATTCAATTTAATTAGTTGTTTATTAATTTGATGCAGGAGCATCAAGGCAAATTTTCATTTTCATGACGTAAATAAAGGGGGTGTGACATTTTTATTATTTTATTGTTAGATAAATTATATAAGTGAGGATTTTGTAAATATTCTTGTATTAATTAAAAGGATTTGAGAGAAATAGATTAGGAGCCAAATTTGGGATTAGGAATACTATGTATGGGACTTTGTTGAGTCCACACCTAGAATATGGATGTAGTTGAGGATTGGGTGGAGAGACTTTTGGAGTGAATTAAATACATTATTTGTGTATAAATATGAGTGGTTTTTGTGAGGAAAAGAGACTTGAAGAGTTGCAGAGAGAGTGTGAGTGTGATTAGTGAGAGGGTTTCCTCGTGGGAGCCTTCAGCGATTGTAAAGGGCCACAGATCTTGAAAATCTGGCCATGAACTAAGAGGTTTTGAAATTGTTTGCATTTGGCTTTATTAATGAAGAATTTTGGTTTTAAAATTCCTGGGTGAATTGTATATTGTATGATGGATAAATTAGTCTTGTTCTTGATTGGATCGATACCATTGAAGTTGTTAATATTGTGCACATAGCTGAAAGGCATGTTATTTACTTTATTGATCCTTGGAATGATCGATTCTCATTTCTGTTATGAATTATGTTGGGTGCTAATAGAAAATGAATGTGTTTGGATTCTGCTACATGTATGAGTCACGCTCATATGGACAACGTTGAATTGAATTGCTAGCACGGTGGAAAAGTAGTGCAAGGTTTTTTTTGTATCGATTTGATTGCATCAGTCCACAGTTATTGAGTGACAGGTTCTGCGTGCAAGAGTTTGAAAGGACGTAGAATCAAATGTGTGCAAACAGAGTACAACGAGAGGTGGAGAGAGCAACTGGCAGTGATTAAGTTTTGCACCTTTTCCAAAATCCCGGAACTTCTATTAGTTTTTTTTAAAAGGTTCAATTACCTACAGATTGTATTAAATTAAGTGGCAGTGTTGAAATAATGTGATTATAAGGGGAATATCGAAATTGTAGAGTGTTGGAGGCAGCAATTGTCTATAGAACACATTTGATCTGACATGCTATGTGGGTTTTGTATATTGGAAAGGTACCATGTAGAAATCGATTGAAGATTTTTTCTGTGTGAAGAAGATTGGAACAGAATGGTGTTAATTTGAAAGTCTATGTGTAATGTAAGGGAAAAACGATGGTAGATTGTATAAGTCAGGAGCGTTGGCACTAAAACAAGCATGTATGAGTCTGTGCATGAATCGAATTGTGAATGGAATATTGTATGCGGAAATTCTGCATTTGTTAGATTTTAGGCTTCTGTGGAAGTTTTTTGTAGTGGTATGATCCAGATTGTCCACAGTTTTTTTGTTCATTGTGTCGACGTTTCAAACCCCAAAGGGGGTCCATCATCAGGAAAAATCAGAAAGACAGAAAATGAATGAACGATTATTGAGAGAAGGAGACATGAACCTAGATATAAATAAACCAAGAACCCTAATTTTATATAAGGGCCGACACTTCATTTCAAGAAATTTTTCTTTTTCATATTTAATTATTCAAAAATAGCTCCGGATTTTAATTATTTTAATTATGATCCTTAATTTATCTAATCATTGATTATTTTATTTTAGTTATTTTCATTTTTAATTAATTAATTCTGAACACTTATCTTCTGTACTTCCCCTTGATGAAGCTGTCCATGTTATAAGGATGATCACCGATCCAGAAACAGCAAATCTGGCAGAAATCTGTCTTCGGTCCACTTTTTTCAGTTTCTAAGATCACTATTATGAACAAATTTCTGGGGTCGCCATGGGTTCCCCGCTCTCACCTATTGTTGCCAACCTATACATGTAGTACTTTGAGAGGAAAGCCCTTGACTCATTCCACTTGAAGCCGGCATGGTGGAAAATATTTGTCGATGACACCAACGTAAATTGGACTCATGGTAAGGCAGAGCTTGAAAGGTTCTTCAATCATCTTAACTCTATATCTTCTGAAATCAAATTTACTATGGAGTTGGAAGAGAATGGTAGGATCCCCTTTCTAGACGTTCTGATCAGTAGAAAGGAGGATGGTACGTTGGGTCACGAGGTCTATAGAAAGAAAACTCACACTGATAGCTATCTTCATGCTGACTCTTACCATCATCCCTCCCAGAAATCTAGCGTCTTGAACACCCTAGCTGTTAGGGCTTTCAGAATTTCTGACCCCGACCACCTAAAGGATGAGATCGAACACTTAACCTCTGTCTTCAAAAACATTGGATACAAGGAGTGGAGTATCAAGAGAGCTATAATAAGGGCTCAGGACAGGACCCTCTCTAAGCATCCCCCTGGAGACAAGAAAGAGAATCAAGGGAAAGTTTACCTTCCATTCATCCAGGGGACTACCGATAAGATTGCAAAATTTTTAAAGAAGAAGAACATAGACACCCAATTTACAACATGTGGAACGATAAGACAGATGATGAGGTCGGTTAAGGATAAAATTGATCGTCAACAACTCAAAGGAGTGTACAATATTGATTGCTCATGTGGCAAGAGTTATGTTGGGGAAATAGGCAGATCTCTGAAAACAAGACTAAAAGAGCACGCAGCTGACATAAAGAAAGAGAGATCCCGTACATCAGCCCTTGCAGAACACTCGTCCAAGACCAAGCATCATATGTGTTTAGAAGACGCCAAGGTAATTGCAAGAGAGGAGAACTATCACAAAAGAAAAATCAGAGAGGCCATTGAAATTAGGAAATTTCCGGAAAACCTCAACAGGGACAATGGGAGTGAAATCACTGGAAATTGGCTTACCCTCATCAAACAAATAAACCCCCCCCCGGACACTTGGAAGCATAAGATCATCGGAAAAGGTCTTTCATTTCGAAGGTGCGATTAATTAATTAATTAAAACAAATTAATTATTTAATTCAATTTAAATTAATTAAT
>APFE030770276.1:0-27195 GCA_000404065.3 Pinus taeda | reverse complement strand
TTTTGTTTTAGCTAGGAATTCTTACAGAGGTATAAGCGATCTTTGTACCATAATGAATCATTTTGCCAGCTAAATGTATCAGACGTACTGGAATCTTGTTGTAACTTTTGAATAAGTGTCCAAACTTCTTCGTCATTCTTCCATTCCTCGCTTGCTTCGTTTATCCAATCTGGTTGGATAATAGAAATGGCGCACAACAATGCTTCCACATCCTCATCCTTTCTTGAGAGTGCATCTGCCAACACATTTTTCTTCCCTTTTTTGTAGATGATTTCAAAGTCATAACCCAACATCTTTGTGACCCACTTTTGTTGCTCTTCAGAGGATAATATTTTTTCTAAAAAGTATTTAAGGCTATCAGATCTGTTTTTACCTTGAAGTGTCTTCCCATTAGGTAGGGTCGCCATTTCTTAAGTGCATGGAGTATTGCCAACATTTCCTTCTCATAAATAGCTTTGTGTAAAAACTTTCCCTTGATTGGACAGCTTTCAAAAGCAATGGGTCTTTCATCTTGCATTGAAACAGCACCAATTCCATTTCCTTAAGCATCACATTCCACAATGAAGGTTTTCGTGAAGTCTGGTGTAGCTAAGACCGGTGCTTGGCACATTGCCTCTTTAAGATGTTCAAGGGCCTTTGTTGCTTCTGGAGTCCATGAAAATGCATCTTTCTTTCATAATGTTGTTAGAGGTGCTGCTATTCTCCCATAATTCTTAACAAACTTGCGATAATACCCTGTCAACCCGTGAAATCCTCGCAGATGCTTTATGGATGTGGGGATTCTCCATTCCTTAATGGCTTTAATTTTGCTAGGGTCTACCTTAACTCCTTCATGAGATACAATATGACCCAGATATTCCACCTCTTGTACTCCAAGAAACATTTGGATCTTTTTGCATATAATTGTTTCTCCTCCAATAGTTGTAGCAGCACCCTGTCAACATGTTCAACATGATCCTTCCAAGACTTGCTATAGATTAGTATATCATCAAAAAATACTAACACATATTTTCTAAGGAAGGGTTTGAAAATGTAATTCATCAAACCTTGAAATGTAGAATGTGCATTGGTAAGGCCAAAAGGCATGACCAAAAACTCATAAGGACCCTCATGAGTTCTAAATGTTGTTTTCAGAATGTCTTCAGTCTTCATTATGATTTGATGATATCCTGAACAAAGATCCAACTTGGTGAAGTAAATTGATCCATACAATTCATCTAGTAATTCACCAATGACAGGAATGTGAAACTTATCTTTAATAGTGAGCTTGTTGAGCTCCCTATAATCTAGTCACATGCGCCATGATCCATCCTTCTTGTGCACCAATACCACTGGAGCAGAGAAAGAACTTTGACTAGGTTGAATTATACCAACCTCTAGCATTTCTGTAACCATATGTTCAATTTCACTAATTTGGGCATAGGGATATCTGTATGGCTTGATGTTTGGAGGAACACTTCCTGGAATCAGATGAATAGCATGATCATGATCATGAATAGGTGGGAGACCTTTGGGAGTCTCAAATACCTTGGAATGATTGTCCAAGACTTTCTGGAGATCTGGAGAAATATATGATTCCGATTTGGAAACATCTAGCGAACATAATTGTGCAATTACACCTCTTTGTTCCTTTTTTAGAAGCTTTGTCATACCGTTAGAGCTTATTATCTTTCCCAGTTTCCCTGCAATAACCTTTAATTCAACTTCCTTTCCTTCTGTAGAAAATTTCATGAAAAGTTCTTGAAAATTAAAAACTATTGTACCCAAGGATTGTAGCCATTGGACTCCTAGTACAACATCAACACCTCCCATTGGAATGGAAAGCATTGGGCTAGTCAATACATATTCTCCCATGGATAGCTTGATATTATGGCACTTTCCAAAGAAATTTATCGTTCCTCCATTTGCAGCCATCACTTGACTCTGGTGCTGGATATAGGAAGCAATTCAATTCTTTTGCTATCTTACAATGAATAAAATTGTGGGTACTTCGTGAATCAATCAACACTATTACCTCTTTCTTCTTGATTTGTCCTTCTATCTTGATGGTTTGAGGAGTGGTAATTCCAACCAATGCATTACAAGATATGGTCGGATTAATTTCTTCTTTATCTAGGCTTTATTCTTGGAGTATATTCTCTTCTTTTGACCTTTCTTACTCCTTTTCTTCTTCCTCTTCACAATCTATGTAGAATAATTTCTTCTCAGCACACTTATGACCTTTAATGTATGCAATCACAACTATAACAAAGCCCTTTTGCTCTTTTTTCTTCCAATTGTTGTGGTGTCAACCTTATAGGTTGTGGAAGACTAGGGGCAACAACATTTCCATCTTTATAGTTGTGAGTGGTATGCTTCCTGGTTGCCATGATTTTGTTTTCCAATTTTCTTGCTAACCTGAATGCCTTCTCTAATGAATCAGGTTCCCAAAGGTGAACATCATGTTGGATATTATCCTTTAAAATCCCTATGAACACATCAATCCTATGCTCCTCTGGAATATTTTTGACGCTTATGTTCAACTTTTAGAACTCCTCAATGTGCTCCATTATTGAACCGTTTTGTTTGAGACTTATCAATTGGCTAAAAAAAGTGTTGCTTTTTGTATCCTCATAATGTGTTGTCAATTCTTCTGTAAAAATTGCCTAAGTGATAATTTATTTACAAGAGCAAAGTCATTGATACTATACAAACTGATTTGGTTCCAAATATAAAGTTGAAATACATACCTTTTGTGTGTTTTGCACATTATTGAGATCAAAAAATTGCTCCATCTATAATATCCATGTTGTGGGATCCTTGCCATCAAACTTCCTCATATCGATTTTTGGAATATGGTGGGTTCTCAATCCAACATTAGAGTCTATGAAATCATGATTAACATCTCTTTTGTTCGCATCATGAGTTTCCTTTACTACCCTTTCACCATTAGTAAGTATTTCTTGTAGAAACTTTGTTAAATCTGTCTTCAAATATCCCATGCCTGTCTTCAAATTTGTGTTCAAATCTATCTTCAAATTGTCCATCTTAGCTTCCATGCCATTCATCTTAGCTTCTACGCCATTTATCTCAGCTTCTGTTAGCTTTCGTGAGAGTGACATTTGTTGCACTTGGTCTTGTAATTTTGATATATCATGTAGCATTTCTTCATCTTCTTCATGAGTCATGCTAGAGTTTTCAGGTTGCTTACTAGGTGTTTTCATTTTCTTTCCTCGGGGCATCAGTTACTGATAATAATTCTCTATTATGCCCTTTGAATTTCTTCAAAATAATTTTTCAAACCAAGCTTAAGCAAGAATTTAAAAAAATCTACACATCCATTTTGTAGGAGCTCGATATTGCCTCTGATGTATCTTTGTAATTTCAGATCATCCATTTTTGAAATTTTGACCTGCAATAGCCCTCTGTTTCCTCTTTCCAATGCCACCAGTCTGATCCAAATTGGATTCTCCAAGAAAGATTTATGCCAAATCTCTCGTAATGACCTAATTATAAACTAGTTCAGTAGAGCGAACTTGTATGACGTGCCACGTGTCCCTGTTTCGAAATTTGGCTCTAAAAAATATATAAAAGAAACTACAGTCCGTCCTCTTTTTGGAACTTCTTATGAAATTTCAATCTGATGCTCAGAAAGAAATTTTTGATGATTTTCCCTAGGTCACCTGTTTGGAATGTAATTCAGGAGTCTGCAAAAATACCAACTTCCTGAGATCATATCTCCGCAAATATAGAGCGAAAAGCTCTGAAATTTGGATCTAAGGTTCAGTGTGATTTCGTATCAAATGGGTTTTTTTTCACTTCTGAAATGTCGTAGAAAAAAATTTATAGTGAAAATGCCATGATGACCTATTTGGAGCAGCAAAACCCTAGAATCCAAAAGCTCTGATACCAAATGTTATGAAACCAGCTCACAAAAAGATAGAAGAAAAGATAGATCAACGCCTTAGAATTCAGCCTCTTCGAGGGGGAAACCTCCTTTACATTACACAAATGAATGATTCAAATGACAAAACCTCCTTTCTATATATATGAGTCTAAGGAGTCACAATATAACCTAGCCGACCTAACAATAATAATATAAAAGCACAAAAATAACAATAGAGGGATTCTATGGGGCACAGTAATAACAATATGGGGACAATAGGGGCACAACAATATTAATAAGGGATACAACTACAATAGTAATGGGGTAATCACTAGTATTATAGGGACCTAATAGATTTGATCCTGTAAATTTGTCCCATATGAACTCATACCTGCTATGTGGCTTACCTGTACTATTTTGCTAAGATTATCTACAACCCTATTCTCTTTACCCTAAATGTAATTGATCTCAAAGTCAAACTCACAAATCATCACCAACCATCTATATTGCCTAGCATTCAGATTAGGTTGATCAAATGAATATCTCAACCCACTATGATCACTCATCAATACAAACCTCCTGCCAAGAAGATAGCGCCTGCACATATTTAATGCATTGACGATCACTGCCAACTCAAGATCATGTGTCACATAGTTCCACTTGTGCTCATTCAATTTACTTGAATTGTAGCATACTACCTATCCCTCATACATCAAGACTCCACCAAGTCCTCTCTTGCAAGAATATGTACACACCACAAACTCTTTGTCCAAATTTGCAATCTTAAGAACTGGAGCATTTGTCAACAACTGCTTCAACTGCCTAAAACTTGTTGCACATTCCTCTATCCATTCAAATTTATTTCCTCTCCTCTGCAATGATGTAATAGGATAGGAAATATGTGACAAGTTCCTAATGAACCTCTTGTGATAACTTGCTAATCCCATGAATGATCTAACCTCATCCACATTCATAGGAGCTTCCCATTCCAGATAGCTCTTATCTTTTCTAGATCCACTACTATGCCTTCCTTGGAGACAACATGTCCCAAGTAATGTACCTTTTTCTGAAAGAAACTACATTTCTAAGTTTGGCATACAACATATTCTCTCTTAGGAATCTCAATACTATTGTTAAGTGTCTAACGTGCTCTTCCTCATTCTTACAATAGATCAATATATCATCAAGGAATATAATAACAATCTTGTCCAAATAAGTACACAACACAGTATTGATCAAACACATGAAAGCAGCTAGAGAATTAGTTAAACCAAAAGGAACTACAACAACCTCATAATGCCATTACCTAGTCTTGAAATAAGTCTTATAAATGTCCTCTTCTTTGATGTGTACCTCATGATATCCTGATCTCAAATCAATCTTCAAGAACATTGTTTCTCCCTTCAACTGGTCAAACAAGTCATCAATCCTTGGCAATAGATACTTTTTCTTGATCGTTACCTTGTTCAGATTCCTATAATCGATATATAATCTAAGAGTACCATCCTTCTTCTTCAAAAAAGACATTGGTGCATTGCAAGGAAACACACCTGGCCTTGTGTATCCCTTATCAAGCATTTCCTTCAATTTCAACTCTAGTTCCACTAGCTTTGGAGTGCTCATACTATAAATTTCCTTTGATGATGGTGCTACTCCTGGTACCAACTCAATATAAAATTGCACTTCCCTGTGAGGCTACAACTATGAAATCTCTACTGGGAATAGATCCTTAAATTGTTGTAGAACTGGGTACCTGTTCAAGAATTTTTCATCCTCAAAATCCTTACCTTTATCACTGGAAATATGCATTGAAAATAATACTCCTCCTTTGTTGTGACTATTTTTCGCTTGCATAGACATAACCATTCTGACTGATGTGGCCTTCTTCTTACCTTGCAAGATTATTTGTTCCCCCTTATCATCCAAGCACTCAATAGACTTGTCATAATAATCCACCTTAGTCATGTGAAGATACAACCAATCCATACCCAAACGAATATTGTATGATCCCAATGGAAGTACATTCAAATGCATAGATGTAGGCTTACCATTCAACTCAAATACACAATCTCTTAACCAATGATGAAATATTTTCTTAATACCTGTAGTTAAATGCACTAAACAAGACTTTGCATGCACTTCTTTTCTCAAACCACACTTATCCACTAGGTTAGGGTTAACATAACTATAATTATATCTAGGTTCAATCAAAATAGAAACAACTTGATCACAAATATTACTATCCATCTCAATAATAGATGCTTGGTGACTTGCCTACCTATTATCCATTGTTCCATAGATCTAAGGAATGATCTTCCAAACATCCCCAACCGTCTGTGCTTCCTGTGAACTATAGATATTAGGCATACCACCTTGATACGATGGGAAATATCTATTGAGATTCTCATTGCCACATATCCAACACTACAATTGTCCCTTACCCTCACCTTTATTCTACTTCCCTCTAGGTTGTGACCTATGTCCCTTCCAACTACATTAAACTTCTTGTAAGGAAAACAATTCCCTTTATCACCTGCATCCTGAGGTATTGTTCACTTCGGTCGCCATTTACCTTTATTTTTGTCTTTCCCTTTCCAACCCTGATGAGACTCTGTTTTATGCTTCGATTGTTCATAAAAGTGTTTCAATTTCCAAACGCCTTCTTCTAGTGACGGAGGCTTATCATACTAAATTTGATCCTTAAATGGTAATGGTAATCCACTAAAAAATATCTAAACTTTTTCCTTCTCATCCTTAATATATGGTACATACCTCAATAACTCTAAGACCTTAGGCATGTAAACCTCATCTATCATCAATCTCATCTTTAGCTCATATAACTCCTTGGATTTACTATCATAATACCTTTCTCACAAGTACTTATTCTTGGAAAGTCTCTTGAATTCATGCAAAATCAACTCCTCTATCCTGGTATCTTTGACCCACTTGACATATTCTCACTAGATATATGTTTTCCCTTTGAGGTTGAAAACAACTATTTTGACCTTCATGTTTTTTACGTAATCAGGCAAGTCAAGGAACTTCTTCATCCCAAGTGAAAATGCCTATGCATCCTTTAGTTTCTTTAGTTCTTAATCAAAGGTAGGTGGCTTGGATTTCATAAAATCATTTGGAAAGTATCCCTTGCTACTCCTCCTATAAGGATGATAACAAGGATGACCATGGTACCTATATGAACTAGAAGTAGAATAAATCCCATGTCCATTGCCTCTCCTATCAGGTGTACCCAAGAATTTTCCATCCCTAATGGTATCATCTCTATCTGACCCATGTCCATCATGAGATCTATTATTGTATGCTCCATTATTCCTTTCTTCCAGTCCATGATTGATTTTAAGTAGTCCCTGTCTCTACAAGTCTGACAAACTCTAAATGTTAACTGCATTGACCTCTGCTTGTTTATCCTATACCTCGGCAAGTCTCTCTTATGATTGAATGATTTTGTCATTATCTTATTTGCAGTTTCTAATTTATTCTTTCAAACTTCTTAAAGTATTTACAACATGAGGGGAGTACTCATCACCATGCTGCTCATATGATCTTTAAGGAGAGCTTTGTGAACTGTAGTATACCATCTTGCTTGTCATCTTTGATCCTTCTACTTCCTCCAAGAATGCCATGTTAGATAAGCAAATATAAACATAATCAACATACCTCAGTATAGTTCATGGGAGGATATCTCATCAACAAGATCAACATGATGAACACGATACTTGTTAAATCATAATCATATCAGTACATCAACATCATGTCAATCCTCATCCCAATTACCATGCATGAAACTACCAAATGCATACCATGAACTCATGCATGACAACCATGACCATAACAAGGCATGCATCATAAACATATAGACATTGACATGCATAACAAATGCATATAAAACCAATATCCATTCATCACAACCAAATCCTAACAACAACATAAACAAATTCTACATATCAACACAACTATAAAAATGACTACCACTATGCATACATAACAAGAACATATACAATTTTCATGTATACATGACAAACACATTCCACCAGTCAAATCCAAGGGTTGAACCATTCTTTGATACCAATCTGTAACACCCTCCTCCCACACTTACCCAAGATTATCAGTCCACCAGGGTAAATATGTCATGAAGAGTTAGTATTATGTGAATAAACTCCCTAAGTACAATTAAGGAAGTGGAATCAACGAAACAAAGCCAAACTGACCTTCCTTAGGAGCTACAAGACCCTTAGGAGCTAACCAACCACTCAGATGCCCAACCCTTGAGTTACCTTGCTTTTTCATTGACCTGGGCTCTCAGTTGTTCCCATGACAAGGCAAGTCAGCAATTGCAAGTCTCCAGTCACTCCCATGAGCATGCTTCCCAGTAATTTTATACTAATTAAATTAATTCCATGCCAATGAACCCGAGATCTGAGCCACATTTTAAGAGATAGGACCCAGGCCTCTACCCAGAACTTAATGAAACTCTCAGAAATAATAAATAACGTAGAGGAAAATCCTTTAATGCAAAACTTGGACAAGTACTTAACTTTCCCCATCCCAACCGTGAAGAACATTTTATCAAACATGTCATGAACAAGTAATGTGAAGGTCATAAATACACATCTGAACATAGGGGTCTCATACTTATCTGATAATCGTCAAAAAGGTTTGATTCCCTCTCACAATGGCTACAATATTATATATTAGGTCATGCATTAATTAACATTTAATTTAATAACTAAAACATGATGAGAGCCATAACTCATGTCTTTCATAAAACCATTCTTATAACCAACATATAACCAGAATAATAACAATGATAGAATATCCATCAACACCACATCATAAAAAGTATACATGCTCATGAAATACAAGAGGAAAAGGGATCTTATTAACATATGCAAATAAAACCAAGTCAATGACTTCCACATATGACCTGAGCATAGACTAGGTTGAACCAAATATTTATTTCAGCTAATCATCCCCACGCCATATTCCAAGCACGAATATGGGACTCACAATAAAAAAAATTAGGGCTTCCTCAAGCTTTACCGTTTATCCCACCATTATTGGTTAATGGATTCCTAGGCCTGAAACTATCATCTATAAAACCAAGATTTATTGTGTATCCCGCCATTATGAGTCAAGGGATTCCTAGGCCCAAACAAAGAAACATACACTACCCAAATTTACCGCAATCTTGCCATTACTGATCAAGGGATCACTAGGCCTAAAAGAGATTAGATGCCTCCATATTTCTTCACCAATACCTTGAGTAATTTTCTTGTCTCCACCCTTAGGCTTTAATGTCTATCTTGCCATTACTGATCAAGGGATTCCTAGGCCCTTGTAAATTTTCCTGAGACCACCTCATCTAGTTCAAAAACCATTTGGAAATCCAACTCAACCAAATAAAAGGACCCCGTCATAACATGGCTATCTGGAAATGGAAAGGCAAGGCTGAAACCACTGTCACACCTGGAAAAATCCATGCTAATGATAGAAATAGAACCAAATACACACATGAATGTAAATGCATGACAAAGCTAGCAAGGAAATAATACATGCAACTCGATGCCTACAAGTAATCCCATTGTAGTTTCTTGATCCAACTCTTCCTTGCTTGATCTTCAATTCCCTTTCTTTCTTTTCCTTCCTTTCTGCATGCTAAAGTGCTCCAAGAATTCTCTTATTGTGCAAGAGTATGAAAAAATAGAGAGAGAGCTACAAAACAGAACTAACAAAAAGGTTGTGATTTGATCCTCAGAAGAATTTTATCATTGAGTCCTCTATTTTCTTCAATTTCCATTATTTTCCTTCAATTCCTTCCTCGCATGCAACTTGTGACCTTTCAACTTCATTTTCTCCTATTTTTCATTTATTTTCATAAATAAAATGGTAATTAATTCTTCCTTTCCTTTTCAAATCCTTTTCCAATGCCTTTTCCAATTTCCTTAGCAATGATAAACCAAACGAACATGCACTATGATTTTTTTTCCTACATTCAACTTGGAATACGTGTCCCATGATCTTCATCTTATTTTTTCCTTTATTATCTTTATTACATTGATTTTTAACCAGGGTTGTTACATTCCCCTTGTTCCCTTCATGACTTCATGTTTTCATTTTAAAATCACTCAATTGATAAATGTTTCTCTCCTAATTGTTGGCATTATAGTTAATGTGTTTTCCTTTATGGAAGCATGTTTGACAAATATGGTCTTGATGTCAACTTACATGACTGTTGGTACAAGAATTACAGAGGATATGGAATAGAAATGACAACCTAGTTACAAAATTCATGGAAATTGTGAATATTGAAAATCATACACAATCCTTTTGAAGAAGAGTCACATACATACAAAGGTCCTATGAAAAAAAGTCACGTACACAATATGAACCATGGAAAACTAGGTACGAGGGGTAATTACCATTGTAATTTCCCATAGTATTGTGTTGACAACGTCTATTTGATCTCATCATAAAATAATAACAATATCACCAAGGCATTTTTCCATGATATTGGAAAAGGAAAAAATCATATAAGGAGATGGAGACCAAGGAGTTAATTGTGCAATGTAATCGCTTATTTATGTGTGACCTGATTTGAAACAGGTGTGCACCTGAGAGTAAGGAGAAGACTCAGATCTGATAGATCTGAAAGTGCATTAAGTACTATTTCTTATACTTGAATTAAATGTTTATGTTTGAGTATCTAATGATGCAATATCTATTTGAATGAGTTTGAAGTGATATGTGATTTGACAATAAAATTTGCAAAAAGTATGTTATGTTTGCAATGGAGGTTGTATCTATACACAAATTTTGTTTAGTAAGGTCATGTACATATGAAAATCGAGTTCAATAATTTCGCGTATAAATTCTATGATAATTTATTCATTATGTTGAACTATGTGCGCGGGTGTTATGCATGGTAATCATGTACACATGCATATATGTTTTATGAAGGTCTTGTATATGTACTAGGGTTTGATTTGCTACTTGATGATGACAATTGATGATGTATGTTGTATTTTTTGTTGTCTGTCATTGATGTCTTTATCATGATTTTCTATTTATGGTAGTTTTGATTGTGTTGATTTGATAGTGGATTAGAATATTGGTTAGTGAAGATGCTATAGGGTGTTTATGTGTGATTAAGTTGTTGTTGTGACTAAGTATGTCAAAAACTCAGTGGTTGATGCAATGATTTAGTTTCAAGTTTCAAAGAATTGAGATATGTATACAATTTTCATACACACTAAGTGCATATATATGTGGGTATCGTTTAGAACAATCATGTATATATTCTAAAGTTAATATTTATCAGGGTTTATGGTGACTACACATTGTTCCCATGATGTTTTTCTGGAATACAATAGTGTGATTAATCAGTAAATGGTTGAATGGTTGACATGTGACAATATTATTTCATATTGCATCGATTTTATTTGAGATTTAGTTCAAAAATTGGTTAGCTTCAGTATTCAATGGCTTGATGTTTCAGTCATTCACTTAGTTTATAGTGCTTAAGTAGTTCACATTTTGATATTCAATATTTCAGTTTGACGCATTGGTTTGGGCTTATTATTGGTGTAGGTCTAGTGTGAAAATTTGATGAAAGGTGGCCTGCAAGTTTTGATTATTGACTAATAGGTGGATCCAGTTTGAAACATTTTGAAATGTGGTCCAAAAGGTGATGAGGGTTGCAACCTTCACTGAGGGGGTAGGAGCTCCCTGCTAGTAGGAGTCAGTAAATGAGATTAGGGGGTTGTAGTTCCCTTCCAGTGGGTGTGGGATAATGGGTGGAGGTTGTAGCCTCCTACATGTGGGTGCCTGCATGCTGGTAAGATTCTGCACTAGTACATGATGTAATGAATATTTTCTTTATAACAAAAGAATAAGATAGAGATGATAGCAGCGATGGTTTCTCCCACATTGAGTTTCTAGCTAAAATCCCAAAGTTCATATGTGTTGATATGTTTCTTGTGTGGTGATGATTTATCTACTCTTTACTGATCATAGTTACGACTTAATAAATGGATAATGAAATAACTATGCACTGGTGTTGTCGCTATTACAACGACTCTCCAAAATTTTTTCCTAAGTCGATTTTGGAGCTTACATGAACTATCATTTCAAGCCCCTCAGTGTCATTACGTTGTTTGATTTTCTATTTTTATGTTTTGTTGAAGTGTTGCAACCTTCTAAGTCAATGATTCCTAAATGTCATCACCTAACCTGTAAAAGCACTTGTGTTGTCTTTCCATGGTTAGGCGAACTCATAACTTTTCTTGACATAGAAACTAGGCTTTGTCACCATGCACACACATGAAAAGCACAAAAAATCACACAAAAGAAAATAGAAAGAAACAAAAATCACCCCTTAAGCCAAACTCACACTTCAAGTTGACAAAGACTCACTCCTGCTTTGAGCACACTCCTTCGGGCTAAAGGAGTGTGCCCACCTTGAGTGCACTCCTTAATGATTAGCAAGTGCACCTTCCTTGAGCACATTACTTCAACACGAAGACATGTACCATTCTAGAATTCATGCATGAGCTTCCTTGTTGCATGTGGGCACACTCCTAGAATATAGGAGCCTAGTTAACTTCCCTTAACTAAATCATTCACTTATCGACAAGTGGTGAGCATGCATGAGACTGATTGCATGTAGTCTCTTTTAAATTAACCTTGTTAATAATTCATTCTCATAATCATACTTGGGTGCACATCCTTGGATCAAGAAACTCTTCATCGATTCTACATTCCATGTAAGTTTTGCATGTAAAATATATTGATTTCCTTTCATGATTTTGTTGTCGATATTGATTTTCTTACTTCTGTTTCTTTTATTTTTATTTTTTTTACTGGTATTTATGTTCATTCTTGCTTGTACAAGTGTTAATTTATTTTTTCATGTTGTGACTACATATTCCTTGAATCTTCACATTTTAATCATCATTGTGACATCGCCCATAAAGCCTTGTAAATATTTCCTCTTCATATTTCTATTATGCAATCTTGTTGTTGGACTTGTCCTTGAGCCATTCTCTCATAGAGTGCACTTATGGAACCCAAAGCCCAAATTAACTCAGAAAATTGTGCCCAAAAAAGTCAAGTTTCCCTATTCAGTGCACTCCGTCACGAATAACTGCACCCTCCTTGAGGGCATGAGTGCACCCCAAAGGCTTGAATGTGTTTTCCTTCATCTCTTCGAGATACGCTAGTGTACCTTCCTTGTCCTTAAGTGCATGAGCATACCTTGAAGGCTCGAAGCTTTGCTGCTTAATCTCTTTGGAGTTTTCCCTTGCACTCTCTCTATCTCTTTGAGCACATAAGTGCACCATGAAGGCCTAAAGGGACAAAACCTCACTCCTTCCTCTCTTCAAGTGTGCATTTGCAACCTTCAAGCTTCCTTCTCTTCCTTAACCACATGAGTGCACTACAAAGCCTCGAATGACCCTTCAATTTCCTTCATGCTTTGAAAGTGAACCCTCCTTGTTTGCATGTATATTTTCACTGCATGCAAGTACCTATGGGTCGTCATTGATAGGCTTGCATGTTCAGTAACACTTGATGGTTATTGTAATATGATTTGCTAAGTTATTTCTTGCTTTAGTTAGGATATTTCATAAATCTAATCATTGTCACACTTTGTGTTCTTCGACAAATAGGATTTCTAGCGACAAATATTGTTACTCTTGAATCATCTACAAGAACCATGCCTCCCACTAGATGTAAAGTGGCCTCCAAAGAATCTTCAGAGGCAAGCACTAAGGAAGTAGTTGAAGTGACAAATACTACCATTCCCATATATGAAGACACATAGTGATTCATAGATAAGTCTATTAAGGCATCATGGAGTGACATAAAATACACATTCATGTAGAAACAGTCTATTGAAAAATTGGACGATTTGGAAATATACATCAATATCAAGCGTCCAATATACATAAGATCACATGCATATTCCTAGTCATCCCCTATAAAAAAAAGATGTAGTGGATTATTACACATATGGATGGTTCTCATCTCGTGCTTCGTAGTGGAAGTGATGGTAAGCTCACCATCTATTATGGAGAAGACATGAAAACTTACGACAAGATGCTTAACATACAAAATATGCAAATAATGACTTCTACATCAGATGGAATGATCTCGATAGAAGTGAAATTATCAAATGTTGGTGTCGAGAGCATGCTTATTTTTGTCATTTCCCATCCAAAGTTTATCCCACTAGGATTCTCAGACATGTATATCAATATATTTTTTCCATGTCTTGTCAATTGCATGCGAAAAAATGTTGAGGTGTTTGAGGATAATTGTATATATATGCTCAATATGGTGGTTACCCATGGTAAGATATTCAATTATGTAGATTAGTTTTCATTTGATTTGCAACATCATGTGGTGTAGGAAAAAACATATTTAAGGATGCAACTGGCACTGAAATTCTATATGTCTACATTTCTATTACATGGAATATGTATGTGATATGTGTTCCCATGAATGTATTGGAACTAGACTACAGAAAACATTTACAGTCTACTTTTGCTACAAAATGTTGTCAGAATCAAGTTGCAGAGGTGCATACACCATTTTATAAGAGAACTTCTTCCAGTTATATTCCACATGATATTCGATACTAATCCTCCTTGCACGACCGATCAGATGAAGGAGTCACTAAAGGATATCAGAGATTGATTTGCAGCGTAAGAGGGCACATACATTTGATGTTTTGCATGTCAGATCTCCCCTCACCTCATGCCACGATATGTGATTAATAAAGTGGTATTGCAAGAAGTATCATATTATATGGACAAATGGTTGTCAGGAATATTTCATAGGAGGAAGAAATCCCCTTGGCCCACCATCCCTTTGAGGATCAGATTGTATGAACTAAAGAGCCACAATGCGACAGTTGTAGAAATACAAGAGCTAGATTTCTTGCACTTTGAAACTAAGGACTTTCATGGATATGATCCCACGAGAGTGTGCAAGAAACATTGTGAAAGGATCAGTTTCAATTGGGGATATTCATCAATGTTTATCATAGAATATGAGAAGGTGAAGAACTAGTACAATGTAGCTAGAAACATACATCCAAGAATGGAGATCAATTCACCCCAAGATTCACTAGCTCAAGATATGTTGGTATAGGAGGCGGAATAGATAACCCCTCAAGAAAAGAGTGTAGCTTGTAGGAAGAGGATCAAGTATGATTCTATAAGAGAAACCAACAAGAAATGGGAAGTTGATCCTTTGCACACAGGATCTATTCAAGTAGAAAAAGAAAGGATAGAAGTAGTGGAAGAGGAGAAGAGGAAGAAAGTTGACTTTCTTAGGAAGTAACAGGAATAAGAAGAGAAAGGAGACAAGAAGAGGAAAAACAAAGGAAGTCATAGGAGGATGGAGCAACAGAGAGACTAGAAGAAGAACAGTTAGGAGATAGAAGAAGAGTTGGAGGAAGAGGTTACCGTCTAGCCAATAGATGATGAACCAAGTTCTCTAGAATACCCTCTTCTCATGGGTGGTCATATCACATTTGATGAATTCAAAATCACACCTCCACCTGAAGAAAAATTCATGGATATGTGCAATGTGAAGTTTGATCAGTGCAAGAAGAGGATCATGCAACATAGATGAAGATAATTCTAGAATGTTCCTCAGAAACCAGTCTTAGTATCTATAGAGAATGTGGTAAGTACCAATAACAGAAGGAATCCTAGGGAAATCATGGTAGAAAATGTTACTTTTTCTACAAAAAAGTAGGACCACTTTGAATATATGTTGAATGAGAATTCTAGATTGAGAAGACACTTAGCTTTAGTGAAGCAACGGGTTGAACATCTTGCTGTGGAGAACCAATAGTTATCGTCACAGATATTTAGTACAATAGAATGGTCTTCAACCATACAGGAGGAATTGGGGCTAATGGAGGGCACCACAACACGATTATATGATGAGATGATAGTTCTATAGCAAGTGGTGGCTCCCTTCATTTCCATTAAGAAGAAAGCGAATGAAGTCTTGAAGCTCCTGAAAGTTACAAGAAGAGTAGTTAACCAACTTCAGGAATGGGTTTCCAAGGACATGATTTTTTCTAAAATGGATCGAGTACAGCTAAGGCTCCACCATCAAAACTACAACTCTCTTCGGGAATAGGAATCTAACACCATTGCCTCTTAAGTTCACCTAAATAATGGTTTTGAGTAGAGACATGGCATGCCTTTGGTAGGATCACTTGAAGAAATCAGAGGTGGGGAAATCATCTTCCAAGAGATCAGGAAGTACATAGAATAGATCAAGCAAGAATTGAAACAAGAAGGCTTGGATCACCAAATACATTATTCTACAATATGCCATCACACCAGTCAATTATCATTTGAAAGTCTCATGGATGTGGAATAATGTACGATAAAACTCTAAGACCATACTAACAAAGGCACTTGAGGTGAATATGCACTATGTAGTGGGATTTCCGATACGAGTCTAATTCATCTCTACAGATTTCATAGAATTGCACACATACATCACCAATGGGGTCCATGAGGAAGAAAATGATTTGTCAATTTCATAATACTTTTCCCGATTATCAGTTGCCCTCATATAGCCATTGTCTCATATGTAATATGTATTTTGTAATAAATTGTATATAATGAAGTCCAAGAGACACATGCAGAATGTGAAAAGCCACATATGGAATGTAAATAGTGATGTATAGAATATGAAAAGTTATAGGAGGTGAAGAGTCATGAGGAAGCCCAAAGGTCATTGTTTTTTTATAAACAACTCCTCATAACTCAAGCAACGATTTTGGAGGCTTGGATTCTAGGATTCTTGTCTTGGATTATCTAGTAGTATATAGGAGATAAATCATTATTTGGAGAAGAAAGTAGTGGCATATTACACTAATGCATCTAGCGTTTCATCTATGTAAAAATGTACTTTGGTCTTTCATTCATAATCAAAATCTCTATGAGCCAACACTTCTTCATACATGTATAATGAATGTAGTAGGACTATTCTTGTTATATTTATAGTATATGTTGGTTTAATTACATACTAAGGCTAGTGAACTATTTCGTTTTTTAAATATGGTTATTATTGAATAGGTGTTGTTATGTTTTCATTATTGTTGTTTATTATGTGGACTAATCTGTAGGTAATCAACAAGAATTTCTCTTCATTCTCGTGTCCCCCTTTAGGATAGTACTATTACTTCAATAACCAAAGGCACATTTTTCTTTAACAGCCATGGAAATTCCTAATGCACATTAAATTTGATGTCTCACAAATCTTACATGTTTTCTTCTCCAAAGAGGTGTTGAAATCTCTTGTGTATGCTTTGTAACCAAGGCACATATTTAAAACCTTTCCAATGGTGGCCAGACCATATAGTTGGATGGAAGTCCTACACCAAACTATGTGAGGTCTAATTGGGACTTTCATTTGGGAGATCCCATTACATTTTTTTAGAACTGATCTATAAACCACTGTGGATGTTCCACTAGACAGTTTGTCACAACAGATATGATAATATTATAATAAAAATCTAAGATTCTACACTATTACAATTTTATTTAATTTCTAGATTTGTAAAATAAAATGTAATTAGTGCATCCATGTAAAAGTAAATCAATAAGAAAAGTAGAGAATAGAAAAATAAACCCACAAACACATAATACACAAGATATGTTCTATGGGAAACCCTTTTGGGAGAAAACCCAGTTCAAAGGTGAGGTTGCATTTCTCTCTTTCTTTGTCTAGAAATACGACTGTAGATACAGAGAAGTAATTTTTGTGGCCCATAGGATGCTAGAGTGAACAAATCCTCTTTGTGTGCTCTACCTCCTATCCCTCTTGGCTATATTTTCTCAACGATGGAACACAATTCTCTTGAAAGAATGGAATGCCTCTTCCTCCTAATGGCCCAGTTATAACACAACCCGATAGCCTACTAGTGGTTAAGTACTACGTCAACTCTTAACTAGAGTTACAAAATAGACTATTCTAGATTACATAAAAAACACTTGGCTAGTCCATTTTCAATGAATAATGGGGGCTAACATGACATCTTCCCAAACTATAGGTGTGAAAACAAGAAGGTCAACTTCTTAGTGTCATAACTTTTGCATATAGACTTTGATTGACACGATTCTTGCACTGTTGGAAAGGTTTCTGTGTTTAGAATAGCATGAAAGGGTGCTAAGATTAAGAAAAAAAAATTTACCCCCAAAAAATTTCGTTTGATGCCTCAAAATGCTCTTGGAGGGTTTCAAACCCCGTTTCACCAAACTGGGTCTTGCCAGTAAAAACAGTCCCGTGAGATGATTCTTCCAAATTTTCCACTCTGAATGCATTGAAATTGATGGAAAAAAATATAATGATCCAATTTGGATCAAGAATCCAAAACCATCAACATTTTGGCACTAGAAGGAGGGACATATGACAATTTGAGCTTGTGAATTTTGTTTGAATCTCTTACCTTTAATGGATTCATCCTAGATCATAATCCAAAGGCGTTTTTCAGAAGATTTATATCTTTCAATCCCCATGGACTTTTACATAACTTGTCACATTTTAAATTTTTTCCAAGGGTAAAACAACCATCCTTAAATACTAATTTAATTTTTTCAATTTTGGTTTTCAAGTGATATTTATTCTCAGGAAACCATTGCAAGGATGTTTACCCTTACATTGGGTGGTGATGCTAAGAAATGGTGTTAATCTTTACCGACTTCTTCTATTTCATCCTTTAATCATTTCGTTAAGGAGCTTCACTATGTTTTTGAAAAATATGAAAATGAACATTTCCTTAATGAAATTGATCAGCTTGGAACATAATCAAATGAACCACTTGAACATTTTGTTGACTAGTTCCTTCATCTTTGATATGAATTTCTGGACGAGGACGTGGGATGGAAATTTATTGATGAAAAATTTGTTTCTTAGTCAGGATGTCAAGGAAATATTTTAAATTAGATTCTTCATTTTCTCTTATTTAAAAGGAATTCCAACATCCTAAAGAAAAATCTTATATTCCTTGCATTCCTTGTCCACCTCCTGTTGATGTTTCATGCCTTGAACACAAACTGATTAGTAAATTGGAAAATCTATTTGGTGATGAAGAAATGATTTTTCTTTCACGTATTTCCCTTCATGATTATCCATATGATCTTATAAATCAATCATATTCAAGTCTTGATATTCCTCATGTCGATCTATAACCCATTAATCAAGTCGAATCCTTGGACAACCATGACCATAAGGTTTTCCTTTTTTTTGAACTGTATGTTGATGATTGTTAAAGTCTCATGGATGAATCTTTGTTCCCACAAGTAGATTCATATTTGCAGAAATTTTAAATGTAGTCTGATGTGATTACCAAATATTTTCTTTCAGGTATGACTGCTTTTGGTCAAGAATATGACATACTTATCATTGAGTATTTTTGTTGTAATGTCGAAAATCTATGGCATCAACCTCAATTCCCTTATAAGTCTCATTGTTTGAAAGATGACACTTGCTTGGATAAGTAGTTGACTGTGATTTCTCAGCATAATTTTTAATATTGTCATAATTTAAAGTTAATTTAGGTGATTAGGACACTTCATCCTATGCTAATGTTTATGTCAGGTTCCTATAACCTAGATAGTATTTGTTATCTTGGTTAGTTTAAGGTTTACTTGCAAAATCTTGTAGTAAATGTCATCTTGTGGGACGTCGACTCTCTCTTGAGGGATTTTCATTTTCTCCATGTTAAAATTTTAAACTGTTAAGGTAGAAAGTTTAATTTGACTATTGAACTTCAATCACTACATCCCACCTCATACACATCTTTAATCTGCAATGTGGAAACAAAGAATGACCTTAATGATTGTCAAATATTTTGATCTAACCTACCATCTGCATGATCCATAAAAGTTTTCAACTCGCATGACAACACAGATTGTGGTAAACCTATTGATATTTCTTATGATGTGGATTTGTATATGATAGTTTTTTCTTGTCAAAGTTTTCCTAAAGGTTGTTTCCATGATCCTATTGTAGATTCCGTCGAGGAATATTATCATTCGGGACCCATATCTCATGGCCTTTACTTGGATGCATTTAGTCGAGTCTTTTTTGTCATGAAACTAGTAATTTTTATTGTTGTGGAGTTTTTCATCTGGTATTTTTATGTGTCGATACAAATGTTTATGATGTTTATCGATTTCACTGCACTTCATCTCATTTTGGTTTTACATGATTGCACCTTTCAATTTCAAGGTTGGGAGAAACTTCTATGGCTTCATTGGAAGTTCCATTTAACGTAGCCTAACTTCTCAATGTTAATTTAGGATAGGATAGGTTGCATTTATTTAGATTCATTGTATTCCAATTTTGATCTTATTTTCCTTGATTTGTTTTCAGTTGCATCATTCCTTGAATAAAGTTGGTTTTGAGCTTCAAGATTATGTGGTTAATTTTTTATGAAAGGAAAGTTGTGGTAACATGCAACCCTTGGCTTATTTGTTACCCTCTCCTTTGATTTGGTTTATATCTTTCAAGCCAATTATTTTCAAATGGAAAATATGATCCTCCAGCTGGGAAGCTTTAAGAAAACCATGATGCCTGAATTTATTTAGGATTGTCATTCCCGCACCCCGCCTTGTTTATTAATAATGTGTTCTTTCCTATTCATTTGAGTAGAGTAAGGTAATGGGAAAACTTTTAGTGAACAAAGCATCAAATGTCTCTAAAGGAGAAACCTCTTCTGCTCTCAATAATTCGAGATTCCTATTATTCCAATTGAAATATAATAAGTTACTAAGAATAGTTCTATGAAAATAAAGAAAAACTAAAGGGTGAAAGAAGAGAAAGGATTTCTGCATAGGAAGGTGAAGCAAGCAACTTCATCGGGGTACTTTCTAGGCTCGCTGGCAATCAAGCAATGCTTATGTTCCTAAAGTGTCCTCTCTAGGGTGTTGTCCAGGCCTACTGAAAGTGAAGAAACACCATAGATGTAAAACTCATACTTTTATTGTTTTTAACTTGTTTTAATATATTACACTTACTTACGTCGATGAGATAATGATATGGCTTGATTTATGTTGTGTTACGCTAAGAAATGGAATATAGAAGACCACATATTTTACTAGGTAAAGTGGGGAGCTAATTTAAATCACTCATTGGATCAATACTTCCTAGAGAATTGAGACACAATGAATAGATGAAACCATATCAGAGAAGTTGGGGTTCTCCTAGTGTGTTGCCAAGTCTTTTCATTGTGACAACAACCCTCCAAATGTCTTGCTTAAGTCAATTTTGGAGCCTACGTGATTTTTTATTTCAAGCCCCTTAGTGTCATTACATTATTTAATTTGGTATTTGTATGTTTTCTCGAAGTGTTACATCCTCCTAAGTCAATGTTTCCTAAGTGTCATCACCTCACCCTTAGAAGTGCTTGTGGTATTTTTCCATGGTTAGCTGAAATGATAACTTTTCTTGACTTAGAAATTGGCATTTGTTTCCTTGCACACACATGAAAATCACACAAAAGCACTTAAAATCACACAAAAGGAAAAAAAGAAAGAAAAAACACCCTTTAAGGAAAAAGCACACTTCAAGTTGACGAAAACTTTCTCTTGTGTTCAACGCACTCCTTCGGGCTAAAAAAGTGTGCCCTCCTTCAGCATACTCCTTCATGCTTAGCAAGTGCACCATCCTTGAGTGCATTCCTTCAAAATGAAGACATGTACCTTTCTAGAATGCATGCATGAGCTTCCTTGTTGCATGTGGGCACATTCCTAGAAAATAGGATCCTGCTTAACCTACCTTAACTAACTCATTCACTTGTTCACAAGTGGTGAGAATGCATGACACTGATTTGCATGTAGTCTCTTTTAAATTAACACATTTAATCACTCATTCTCATAATAATTCTTGGGCACACATCTTTGGATCAACAAAATCTTCATCAATTTGCATTCCAAGTAAGTTTTGCATGTCAAATCTATTAATTGTCTTTCATGATTTTGTTGTCGATCTTGGTTTCTTGTTTTCATTTCTTTTATTTTTAGTTTGTTTACTAGTGTTTACACTCATTGTTTCTTATAGAAGTGTTAAGCTTTTGTCACATGCTATGACTTTTCATATTCCTTGACTCTTCACATTCTAACCATCATTGCAACAATTCCCATAAAAAATTGTATATGTTTCCTCTTCATATGGCTATCATGCAATATCATTGTTGGAATTGTCCTTGAGCCATTCTTAGGTATAGCGCACTGTTGGAACCCAATGCCCTGACTAAATTAGAAAAATGCACCCAAAAAATAAAATCTTTCCTCTCGAGTGCACTCTATCATGAAGAGCTGCACCCTCCTTAAGTGCACGAGCACACCTCAAAGGCTTGAATGTGTTTTTCTTCATCTCTTCGGATTGCACTAGCATGCCCTCCTTATCCTTGAGCACATGAGTGCACCTTAAAATCCTAAAGGCTTGAGGCCTTTTTCCTTCTTCTCTTTAGAGTGCGCCCTTGTGCTCTCTCTGGCTCTTTGAGCGCAAGAGCACACCATGAAGACTAGAAGGCCCAAAACCTAACTCCTTCATCTCTTCAGAGTGCACCCTTGTGTACTTATTGTTTCCTTCCCTTGCTTAACTGCATGAGTACACTACAAAGGCCCAAATTACCCTTGAATTTCCTTCGTTCTTTGAAAGTGTGTCATCTTTGTTTTCATGTATATTTTTTGCCCATGCAAGTCATTATCATTCGCCATTGATAGGTTTGCATATTCAATAACATTTGATGGTTCTTGGAATATGATTCACTAAGTTATTACTTGCTTTAGTTAGGATATTTCATAAAGCTAATCATTGTCGCCATGAGTGTTCTTCCATAAACAGATGTTTGAGCTACAAGTTTTGTTACTCTTTCATCATCTGCACGAGCCTTACTTCACGCTACACGTAAAGTGGCCTTAAAAGAAGCTTTAGAGGAAATCACCAAGGAAGCACTTGAAGTGACAAAGCCTACCATTCGCATATATGCAGACACATAGTTCTTCATAGATAATTCTAATAAAGCCACATGTAGTGACATAAAAGACACATTCATGATAAATTAATTTGCTGAAAAATTGGAGGATCTCGAAGTATACATCAATATCAAGCAGTCCAAGATACACAGGGTCACATACAGATTCCTAGTCATCCCTATTGCAAACGTGATTGACTGGATTATCACATATGGATGATTCTCTTTTCTTTCTTCATAATGAAAGTGATGGTCAACTCACCACCTATTATGGAGAATATAGACATACTTACTAAAATATGCTTAGGCCCACAGAATATGTAAATAATGACTCCTACATCAGATGGCCCCATCTTGACATAAGTAACATCATAAAATATTGGTAGCGAGGGCTTGCTATGTTTTGTCACCGGCCATCCATAGTTTATCTTACCAAGATTCTCATATATGTATATTAGTATCTTATTTCCATGTGTTATTTGTTGCATGGGTAGAATAACAATGAGGTGTTTGAGGAAAATTGGATATATATGCTCAATATGGTGGTTAGTCATGGTAAGATATTCAATTGGGAAGATATATTTTCATTTGAGTTGCAACATCATGTGGGTTAGGAAAAACCATATTTGAGGGCGAACTGGGAACTGACATTCTATATGGTTACATTTATGTTAAATAGAATATGTGCACAATATGAATTCCCGGGAATGTATTAGAACCAGACCCTGCAAACAAAGTTTTGAATCTACTTCCACTCCAGAGTGTTGTCAGAATCAAGCTTCAGAGGCTCATATGAAAATTGATCATATCACTTCTCCGTAGTTATATTACACATGATATTTGAGACCAATCCTTGTTGCATGACCGATCAGGTGAAAGATTGACTATAATATATCGTTGATTGGTTTGTAGTGCCTCAGGTCACATACATTTGTTGTTTTGGATGTCAAATATCCCCTCACCTCATGCCGCAATATGTGAGAAATAAAGTGGAATTGCAAGAAGTAGCATATCAATTGGACAAAAGGTTATCAGGAGTCCTTCATAAGAGGAAGAAATCCCCTTGGCTCACCTTCACTTTGAGGATCATATTGCATGAACTAAAGAGACACAAGGTGGCAACTATAGGAATACAACAGTTGGATCACTTGCACTTTGCAACTAAGGAATCGATATGATCCCAAGAGAGTGTGCAGGCACCATTGTTAAAGGACTAGTTTCAATTACAGATATTCATCAATGTCTACCACAAAATATGAGAAGGTGAAGAAATAGTACAATGCAGTTAGAAAGATACATCTAGGAATGGAGACCAATTCACCTCAAGATCCTCCAGCTCAATATATTTTTGTATACGAGGCAAAACATATAACCCCTCAAGAAAAGAGTGTATCTCATATGAAGAGGATAAAGTATGATTCGATGGAAGAAAGCAGTAGGAAATGGAAAGATAATCCTTTGAACACAAGTGTTATTCAAGCAGGACAAGAAAGGAGAGAAGAAGAATGATAGGAGAAGAGGAAGCAAGACGAGTTTCTTAGGAAGCAATAGGAATAAGAAGAGGAAGCAAGATGAGTTTCTTAGGAAACAATAGGAAGAAGAATAGGAAAGAAGGAGATAAGAAGAGGAACAACAAAGGAAGTCCCTGGAGGAAGAATAAACATAGAGACTGGAAGAAGAATAGTTGAATTGGGAGATAGAAGAAGAGTTGGAGGAAGATGATAACATCCAGCCAATAGATGATGAACCAAGTTCTCTAAAAGAACCTCCTCTAACGAGTGGTCATCTCCTATTTTTTGAAATGGGAATCACACCTTCACAAAAATATAGTCATTGATGTGTGCAATGTCACGTTTGATCAACTCAAGAAGAGTATTGTGCAGTAGAGACCAAGATACTTCTTGAATGATACTCAGAACCCAATCTCAAGATCTACAGAGAAGGTGATCACTGACAATACTAGAAAGAATCCCATGGAAATCAATGCAGAAATTGTTGCTTTTTCTACAATAGTGTATGAAAACTCTAAATATATTTTGAATGAGAATGCTAGATTGAGAAGAGAGTTAGCTGTAGTGAAGCAACAGGTTGAACATCTTGTTGCGAAGAACCAACATTTATCTTCACAAACCTTTAGTACACTAGAATGGTCGCCAACCATGTAGGAAGAAATGGGGCCAATGGAGGGAACCATGGAGTAGTTATATGATGAGATGATATTATACAACAAGCAGTGGCTCCCCTTGTTGGAATTCAGAAGAAATCACAAGAAGTCTTGAAGATCCTGAAAGTGGCAAGAAGAGTAGTTAACCAACTTCAGGAATGCATTTCCAAGTATCTGAATATTTCTTCACAGTTGGTTAGAAAGGATAGGATTACCATTGAAATGGACTAAGTACAGTTAAGATTCCATCATTATAATTACAACCATCTTGGGGAATATGCCACTAAAACCATTTACACTTACGGTGTCTGCACAATGGTTTTGAGTCTCTAGCATAGAAACATGGGATGCCTTTAGTAGGATCACTTGAAGAAATTAGAGGCACATAAATAATCTTTCAAGAGATCACGTAGTACATAAAATACAACAATCAAGCATCATATTAAGGAGGATTGGAGATCACAAAATATATTATTCTACAATATGGCATCGCACCAGTAAAAGCTCATGTGAAACTCTCATGGATGCGGAATAATGTAAAATCAAGCTCCAAGACCATATTGGCATTGGAGGTGAAGACGTGCTATGTAGCTGACTTGCCAATACGGGTCAGAGTCATCTCTATGAAGTTTAGAGCATGGAACTCATACATCATCAATGAGATCCATAAGGAAGCAAATGATTTGTCAATTTCATAAGAATTTTTCCTATTATCAATTTCATCTCATATAGCCACCATCTCATATGTAATCTGTCTTTTGTAATAAATTGTATGTAATGAAGTCCAAGGGACACATGCAGAATGTGAAAAGCCACATGTGGAATGTAAAGAGTCATGTATAGAATATGAAAAGTCATAGGAGATGAAGATCCATGAGGAATCCCAAAGGTATTTTTTATTTGTTATAAATACCTCCTCATATCTCAAGGAAAGGGCTTTTCGAGGCTTGGATTCTAGGAGTCTTTCCTTGGCTTCTCTAAGAGTACATAGGAGATAGATCATTATTTGGAGAGGAAAGTTGTGGATTCATGTTCCACTACTAGATCTAGTGTTTCATCTATATAACAATGTGCTAGGATATTCCGACACATAGGAATAGTTAAGTATAAATTGGTCTAGTATAGAGTTAGGTAAAGTGTGTTTCTTTACTATGTACATTTGTAACTTACACTCCGTCGGTCACGATATATAGTGATCCGAAGGTTCATTCTCTCCTCGGTATTACCGACACTTGATCCGTGGCTTGACACCCAATTGGTCCATGAATTCTATTTAAAGCGCATGGAGGGTCATTTGTAGGTTAACCGTTCACGAGAGAAGCTTATGTAAATTTTCATTCTTTATTAATAAATTGCCTGAAGTGGTCGCATTTGGCTCAGGCCGTGGACTGTTTCCCTCTTTGAGGGTTTTAACCACGTCAAAATACTGGTGTATTGATCTGTGATCTGTTTGTGAGCGGTTTCCTTTGGTGTTCTGTCTGAGGAAATTACCCTATAAATTCCTACATGGTATCAGAGCTATTTGAGGGCCGCGTCCATTGGTGATCCAAATCTGAAGCCGGTTGAACTGCATCCGACTGCCACGTCCTAGATTTGCTATTTCTGACTGCTTTTGGGCCGAAAGGACTGCTCTGTTGTGTTGGGAGCCTCTGTTCCAGTGAGGAACCCATTTCATTTCACGCGAAAAGGTTTCCGGTAGCCCTAGCTGTGTCATTTTTTAGATCTGGAGGTATACAGTGTTTATTTGCAGTTTACTGTTATTTTCTCTCTGTTTATTTCGGTTTCGCTTTATTTAGATCCTTTTATTACCGGATTTATACCTTTCATTTCTGCGTATGCTCTTTGCCCTGCGACTTTGTGCGATCTAGGAAAATTAGAAACAGAAAGGAAGGATTTTTCTCATGCGTATGCTCTTTTCCCTGCACATTAGTGTGATCTCGGAAAATCAGAAACATTGAGGAAAATATTTAGTTTCTTGGTAAAGCTAACTTTAAGCCGTAAGGCTTGTTTTTTTTTGTATGTCTGTGTTGGGTTTTGGGTTTTTGTTTTGTAGGGAGAAAAAGAGCTTTCTCAAGCAAGCACGCAATCAAAAGCATCCGTGACCAAAAGAAAACAAAGCCCCCTCCCCTGCCCCCC
>APFE030770270.1:35489-56784 GCA_000404065.3 Pinus taeda | reverse complement strand
ATTATTATTATTTATTTATTTATTTATTTTTGGCATGGTTGCGAATGAACTTCCTATTGGATTGTAATTTGTGGATGTGTTAAATTTACTTTCTGTTTATAGTGCATGATTTTGTTTACACTTAATATTTCCATTTAGGAATATTACACAAAAACATAAATGTCCATGCAAGAAGAAATTACAATAATAGGCTGCACTAGACACCATCCAATCCAAACTAGAGCAGTGCCATGCTAAATCAAGAAAAATAATCAAATAAAATAAAACAAGTCATTTCATTTATTTAGAGACAAAATTTAATGGGGTGATGATCTATTGCACCTCTCTCACCTATTGCCCGATTCATTCATTCAAGGGTGTCCTGCTCTGGTTTGTCCACCCAAATCAAAAGAATTGCACAATGCCAACTCTATTATTGTTTGCTCCATGTACCTATTCCATTTCATGGAGTATCTCCTTTATTTTTACAGCACATGTACAAACACAAATGATAAATGGGGTACTAACGCAATGTAATTATAGTTTTCAATGAAAAAATAGAATTACATAAAGCAAGCTTTAAAAACTGACCTTGTAGCCTATTTTATACAACTTCTGAATTAAGACTCGACATTTCTCCCACCCTACTTGCGATAATTCCCCCCAAGTGTCTTAATATTTGCAACAAAATGCAAAACTGACATGATATGATCATGATCTTCCAAGAGCACTTCTTGGTGGGAACTAACAGGAAGCAACCGCAATTCAATGAGGTCCTGAAACTTCATCACACTTCTACTCTGATTGTTGTGATTTATAACTAAGTGATGCAATCTACCAATCAATGCCATGCTAACAAGTAGATCATGCCCCTCTTCAACAATCAGTAATATATCATGAATGAAATCCATATCTTATGACAACATTTCATCTAAGACATAATAATCTAACTATCTTTCCTTGTTTTTCACTTGCATCTTTCATATATCTTTGTCAACCTTTCTTCACATTAAAAGTTAAATATCATTAATCGATCTTTAAATGCTTTATGGTAGTCATAAGCTGATATTTTTCTCCCTCAATTTCTCAAAATGGATTCTACTCGGTGCTCCATTATCGTCTCTCAAGTCAAACAATTCCTTCAATGCAACTCCAAATACTCTGTTTTTTGTTAATCTTGTAGCTTTTCAATTATTGACTTGTATTCTTGATTCTTTTTAACCAAATAATCAATGTCTGAGCAGTTATTTTATGCTTCACTTGATGTCAACATTTTAAATCATCTTCATATAGAAATTTGTGTTCAATGCTTCTCAATTTATTTGACTCTTCATGCTAATGAAAGTGGAGATTCTAAAGCATCTATCTCCTTATTGCTAGCAATAAAATGATCAATCAAGAGCGAGAGTCAATTTAAATACTATGTTCTGTTTGAGGAACCATTGTAGTAGTTTCGAAGAGGCTTTAGTAAAACATTTAGAAGATATGACAAAACATCCTGAATTTGTATATTGTCAACTAGAGGGTATTTTTGAATAATTTTATGGAGTTATTATATTTTTAACGTTCTTTGGAAGACGTTAATAAAACAATATTAAAGAGACACATATTTTGACTTGTTTTTCTCATTATCCACATGAATTTGGCCTGTTCAGATTTGACAATGATTAGGTTCAGCTCAAATTTGATTTTTTTTTTTATGTGGTTTGAATGAGGGTCACTGAACCTTGAATTTGTAACATATTTGGATACAAACTTTCTCACGTTACCAAATTAATTCTTCTCCCACTAGCTCCTCTCGTACCATGAGTTCTATTTTGACCCAAAAGAATCCCCATAATAGTAACCTATGGGATACGAATTAGTGGAGGATCTATGAAGCAACCACCTAGATAGTAACATAGTAGAAGAGTGGTTGGGCGAGTGAATTCATTAGGTTTTCGAACAGGTGAACGGGCACATAAATGGTTAAATATTGAAAACGAACTGCAATATGTAATATGGCTTAAATGTATGAATATCCTCAAGAAAATTTTCACGCGTATTTCGATGATATTTTATTATAGATAACGCATAACGTCTTCCATCAGGATATGGAACCTTAACACCAAATCAAGATGTTCGTTATCCACGTCATTTCTAAAATAGTATTGGATGTAAGTCACGCTATCACTTTTTTCATTGTTTTCAAACATATATCTATATGTTATCACTAGTAGTTTAATTTTAAAATTTACAATATAGCAATAGCAACAAATGATAAACTTCGTACCAGAGAGGTCCCTGGCCCCCAAAACTTGAACCTAAGTCCTCATCATAATAAGTGCTCGAAGTTTCCACTAACCCATAATCTAATGGAAATTTTAATATCCTTATGTACATTAGTATCCATATAATACTAATATTTTTATATATTTTTATCCTAATTACTTGCCCTGAGCATTAGACTTCGTTGATTTTTATAATTAACAAAGCCTCAGAATTATGCTTTATCATATTCACAAATTTCATTGGGCCATTTTGAAATGTTTCACTGTTTTTTCCTGTGAACATGCCAATAATACTCAATTCGCTCCAAATAGTAAAACATGGTAGTATCTACCATTTTAACATTGTGATTTTTGTGTATGTGGTTTTATCATATTCACAAATTTCATTGTCATAATTACTTAGATTGAATATCTGTGTTCATATTTGGATTCTTCTCTCTAGTCACTTTCGACTATATTCGGGTTTATATTTTGGATTCTTTTGATTTATATATAACGCATGGATCAACACTAAATTTTAATAATTGTTGTTGTTGTTTTCGCAGATGATAAGAAGGACACGAAGAATGTACAATCATCCTAAGATAGATGAAATGTCTAGATATGAGTTCATTATGTTATCATGAGCAAAAATAAACTAGCTTTCATTTATTTTTCATGTTTATTATGAAATTACTCGAAAGACATTATAATAATAATAAGTATTATTTTGTTGGAAGCGGCTAAAAAGCCCTTTCTCATTGCTCGAGGATGGACCATGGCTATCCTCGATGGTTTTTTTTCCCTCTCTCCACCTTACCTTTTCATTTACTTCTATTTTTTTATTTTAGAACTAGATAGTTTTAGTTTAATAGATTGTAAATTAAAAAGTATCAAATAATGCATCAACATAAAAAATTGTAACATGTTAATTGAAATTCTGAAATTTTAAATAAACTTGAAGCTATGTAAATGCATTTGATTTAGTCAATATAATAATTTTCCAACCATGGATTCTTGTGATAATTGCACAATTTTTGGATGTTGTTTAGTAGCTCAATTTGTGTGTGATCAAGTAGTTTGTCTTTATTGTATGTACATTGATTGGTGTGTGGTAATTGCAAAATTTTTGTATCCTTATTCAGTGATTGAATTTTTGTATGATCAAGTTGTATGCTTTTATTGTAAACATTGATTGGTTGATGTGTTTTTCTATTACTTTGTGATCATGAATTTCAATGCAAAATTTCTTGTAATGGTTGTGCTTTACAATGAATGAGTGACATTTTAATATATATTTTGAAATGTGAGAATTTTCTTCGTTAATGTTTGGTGGTTGGTATCTATATCATGTTTGTGCATTCAAAAACTTTTTTGTGTGTGATCACAAAAATTTATGTAATGTTCAATGTATTTGTGTGTCTTTATAATGCTTTTTGTGATGTTCATTATTTGATGTGTATTTGTGATTGTGTATGAGAATGGTTGTTGTTTAGGCTTTACTTACATAGTTGTGCATTTAAAATGAATGTCGATGACATGTTTGATATGTACTTTGATCAAGCTGTATGTTTTTATTGTATACATTGATTCTTGTGCTTTTCAATTTCTTTGTGATCCTGAATTTAAATGCAGAATTTTGTGTAGTAGTTGTTGTTTGACTTTCAAATATATGATTGTGTAATACTATGAATGTGTGACATGTGAATATGTATTTTGAAATGTGAGAGAATTTTCTTTATTAATGTTTGGTGCTTGGTGTCTATATTATGTTTGTGTATTCAAAACATGTTTGTGTGATGACTAATATTTGATATGTAATGTTCAATGTATCTTTTTGTTTTTACAATGCTTTTTGTATTTGTGATTGTGTATGAAAGTGGTTGTTGTTTGGGCTTTATTTACATAGTTGTGCATTTACAATGGATGTGGATGACATATTTGATATGTACTTTGATCTAGTTGTATGTTTCTATTGTATACGTTGTTTTATGTGTTTTTCGGTTTCTTTGTGATCATGAATTTAAATGCAGAATTTTGTGTAGTAGTTGTTTAACTTTCAAATATATGGTTGTCTTACAATGAATGTGTGACATGCTATTTTGAAATGTGAGAATTTTCTTTATTAATGCTTGGTGTCTATATTACTTATGTGTATTCAAAACTTGTTTGTGTGTGATGACCAATATTTGGTATGTAATGTTCACTGTATGATGTTTGTGTATTTACAACGCTTTTTGGGATGTTCATTATTTGATGTGTATTTGTGATTGTGCATGAAAATGGTTGTTGTTTGGGCTTTACTTACATAGTTGTGCATTTACAATGAATGTGGATGACATGTTTGATATGTACTTTGATCAAGCTGTATGGTTTAATTGTATGCATTGAATCATGTGTTTTTATGTTTCTTTGTGATCATGAATTTAAATGCAGAATTTTTTTGTAGTAGTTGTTGCACTTTCAAATATATGATTGTGTTTTACAATGAATGTGTCATGTGTATGATTTTGAAATATGAGAATTTTCTTTATTAATGCTAGGTTCTTGGAGTCTATATTGTGTTTGTGTATTCAAAACTTGTTTGTGTGATGACCAATATTTGATATGTAATGTTCAATGTATCTTTGTGTTTTTACAATGCTTTTTGTGATGTTCATCATTTGATGTGTATTTGGGATTTTGTATGAGAATGGATGTTGTAAGGGCTTTACTTGCATAGTTGTGCATTTACAATGAATGTGGATGACATGTTTGATATGTACTTTGATCAAGCTGTATGTTTTTATTGTATATATTGATTTATGTGTTTTTCTATTTTTTTTGTGATCATGAAGTTAAATGCAGAGTGGTGTCTATATTATGTTTGTGTATTCAAAACTTGTTTGTGTGATGACGAATATTTGATATGTAATGTTCAATGTATTTTTGTGTTTTTACGATGCTTTGTGTGATGTTGATTATTTGATGCGTATTTGCGATTGTGTAAGAGAATGGATATTGCAAGGGCTTTACTTGCATGGTTATGCATTTACAATGAATGTGACATGTGAATATGTATTTTGAAATGTGCAAGAATTTTCTTTATTAATGCTTGGTGCTTGGTGTTTATATTATGTTTGTGTAATCAAAACTTGTTTGTGTGTGATGACCAATATTTGATGTATGATGTTTGTGTATTTACAATGCTTTTTGTGATGTTCATTATTTGATGTTTATTTGTGATTGTGTATGAAAATGGTTGTTTTTTGGGCTTTACTTTTAGAGTTGTGCATTTACAATGAATTCGGATGACATGATTGATATGTACATTGATCAAGTTGTATGTTTTTATTGTATATATTGATTCAAGTGTTTTTCTATTTCTTTGTTATCATGGAAATAAATTCAAAGTTGTGTAGCAGTTGTTGTTTGACTTTTAAATATATGATTGTTTTTTACAATGAATGTGTGGCATGTGAATGTGAGAGAATTTTCTTTATTAATGCTTGGTGCCTATATTATGTCTATGTATTCAAAACTTGTTTGTGTGTGATGACCAATATTTGATATATAATGTTCAATGTGTCTTTGTGACTTTACAATACTTTTTGGGATGTTTATTATTTAATGCGTATTTGTCATTGTGTATGAGAATGGTTGTTTGGGCTTTAGTTACATGAATTATTATTATTATTTGTGTATGAGAATGGTTGTTTGAGCTTTAGTTACATGAATTATTATTATTATTAATATTAGTAAGAAATAAATTATTAAAATATTATTATAAAAAGCTATTTAATTATATTATTATTATAATATTTATTTAAATATTATAGAAAAAAATTTAACAAAAATAATAATAATAAGGAGGTATGTATTAACAAGTAGTTTAAATTTAAACATATAAAATAATTTCTTATAGTTTATTAATATACTATTTTAATATTTAATATATTAAAATTTATCTATAATTATTTTCGTATATAATATCTTTTTTAGAAATATTAAAATTATATATATATATATTATTATATAATAATAAAATTATAAATATATATTTTCATTAATATTTTATTATTATTATTTATTAGTTACATTAAAAATATTTTCTTGTATTTTATTAATAATATTTATATTTATACTTGATATATTAATTTTAAATTAATTATTTTAATATTAAAAATATATCTTAATAATATAAAAATATTAATTTTTTTAATTCCATAATATATTAGAAATAAATCATTTTAATCCATTGTGTAATAAAATATAAAATATGAAGGATTGTTTGTGTTTGTGTATTCACGATATTTTTTAATTTAATAATGAAAATATGATTTGTTGTTTGAGTACTCATGTATATATATGTTTTTGAATAGAATCATGAAACTTTGATATGATGTTTGTATATGTATTTTTGAATATAATGATGATTGATGTTTGATTAGGTGGTTTGTTTATTTATCATGTGTTCATTGTGATTGTGTATATGCTTGAAATGTGACGAGGAGAAAAAAATGATAGGGCATACTTTTGCATTTGTATTAATATTCTTGGAAATCAAATTTCCTCTTTATTTTGAATTAAAATTTATTGCACAATAAATTAAATGGAGTGATTGAGAGGAGAGGGAAATTGTAATATTATATAAGCTATAAGTTGGGTAGCTCAAATGAACTTTAATCTATTGCATAGGGAAATCAAATAAGAGGTGGGTTTGTGGGTTTGTGGGAGGTGTGAAAAAGCATTTATAACTATAAATTGTCAATTTTAAAATAGCTAAATTATATATAATATTCCTAATATATAATTATGTAAAATATTTTTTTACTTTGAATTATATATGGAAAAAAAGCAATAAATTTTGAAAAATATATTTAATTTTTTTGTAACTTCGATTTTCACACCAAGTATTATTAAAAATATTTTATTATTATTATTAAACAAAGCTATCAATATTATTATAAAAAATCTATTTAATTATTATTATTATAAAGATTTATTTTAATAATTACTTTACATAAAATGATAGTGTGTATATCAATTATTGTAAAATATCTTTTTACTTTGAATTATATATGGAAAAAAAGCAATAAATTTGAAAAATATATTTAATTCTTTTGTAACTCAGATTTTCACACTAAGTATTTATTAAAAATTTTATTATTATTATAAACAAAGCTATCAAATATTATTATAAAAAATCTATTTAATTATTATTATTATATAAAGATTTATTTTAATAATTACTTTACATAAATGATAGTGTGTTTGTGTGTGTCTTTAATTTAATTTTTAAACTATATATTCTAAATTTCAAAATATAATATTTATTTATTTTTTATTATTATAAAATTGGTTTTAGAAATTGAAAAAATGAAGTTGTGGCAAGAGGGGAGGGGTACTCTTTGGTCTTGAGGAATTTAAATTTGTCGGGTATTCATGGGGCCTAGGATATATGAAAAACAACTAAGCCTAAGTTTATGCCTTTTATCTGGGGATTCAATTAGCCAAAGAAAATCAGATACTTATCTATTATCTCAATAAAGATGTGGAATTTTGTATTATGAGTGTAAATTAAGATTGAGATATTTTAAAATCAATGGCAGAATCAAACCCTCTCCTTTTCCTTAAGAGCTAAATTGTTTGACATTATATAGTTGTGAAAGATTGTATTATCAAGCAATAACAGTATGACATGAATTTCATTTTTTTGTGAGTTAGTTTTGTAAGGTATATATATCTCCAAAACCCCATTTTTTGTTGCCTAGTTTGGAGTCTCTATGGAAAAAACTATACTTTCATTGGATAAGTTGGCTGAGAAAAAGTTTTTAAGATATTTTAGTGTAGACGTCATAATTTATGTATTAAAAATATATATATATTATAAAAATAATGAAGATAATGGTGATGTAATTTTTGTATAATACTACTTTGTTTTTGAGACAAAGGACTCGACCCCTTTTGTGGGGGTGTATTTCTTCTACCCATTTAATTTGAACTTGTAGCATTTCTAAAGAAACAACCTAAACCATGAATACTTTGCACTCGAATGTGTTTTTTAATTTGAACTTGTAGCGTTTCTAAAGAAACAACCTAAACCACGAATACTTTACACTCGAATGTGTTTTCCAACTAATAGAGGAACCATGCCCAAATTACAAACTCAGCTTACCAATTTAGTCGGAATTATAGGTGGTTGTGTTGGAGCCAAATGTATAATAACAATCTTACTTGATCTCAAATCTATTTGAATTAATTTATATATAAATAAAAATCATTTTTCTAAAAAAACATAAGCTATTATTAAATAATTTTTATTTTTTAAATTACCATAAAAATTTCAAAAATTAACATTTAAAGTTACACAATATGATATAGTATTTAACAACTACTAAAGTTGTTGTAATATTTGTGATTTAATCATTTTTATTTAAATTTAATAATATAAAGATTATAATAATATTTGTAAACAAAAATATATATATATAAATCATAATATTTATTCTAATTAAATATTTTATAGTATCTCACTTCATGATTGAAAATTCCAAGTCACAATAAATACACTCAATCTATTTAAACATCAAAAACATACTTAAACAAAAATTCCTACTAAATAAAAGTGAAATACTTTAACATTAAAATTACATAATTAAACATTTAAATAAAAATTACACACACGACATTAAACATTAATAATAATAAAATTATAATAAAAATTAAATATTAATTAATCCATTAAATTACAGCTCCTACCAACACAATAGATAGCAAGAGCCATGCATAGTGGAAGGTCTTTTTGAGCTCTTGTGCTTTGCGGAAGTTCGCAAGGAATTCATCGCAGAGAAAACGCACCCAATTAAGCTCGACTCCTTTAGTGCACTCGGCTGTAAGAGAAAACCGGTGCCCACACTTCATTTGTGTGACATTACACCATAACCTTTCCTGCCAAAATCTACGTGGCCACCTTGACCGCAGGGTTGTAGATACTCGAGATGGCATAGCCTCGCGGCTTCTTTACAAGCTTGAATTTCTCCTTCATGTCTCTGCAAGGGCCAGGTTGCCACCTTTTCTGACAAACATCCTGGCTAGTTTTTTCCCTGTGTACAATAGCCACATGATCGTATGGATCAATCTGTTGGTGATGGGTATTGGCCCCTCCTGCCACATACACCCATCGTGCACCAAGCATGGCAGTTGCTTGATAACCAATACTATAAGGGGGTGCGATTGTAGTGTAGCACCCATAGCAACTTGAGTAGGCTTGCCTTATCTACTACCCTAAGCCAATTCCATGGTTCCAATATAGGCATTCTAGTGGTTGTGTCAATAATGCATCGCATTAGCTACTCAGTCGCCAAGTGCAGGAACTTTTCATGCTTAGCTAAGTCCCAATATTCCAGTTTTAATAGAGGAACCTGCCCTTCGGGGATATTAATCTTTTTTGGATCCTCATCTTGTTCTACAGCACTTCCGTTATAACATTCCAGGGTGTGGCACAACCGAGTAGTCCAATCGGGTTGAATCATATTTAAAGGATCATGTGGTATCTTAAATATTACTACTTTAAATTCTTGTGGCGCTTGGTTAATACATTCAAACCTGACTTCAAAGTTGAATTTCATTACGAGTCCTTCACACAGAATATCCCATTCACCTATAGCATGGTGGAGCTCTGTTTCCAAGTACTAGTTCATCGGGATGAAATCTAAGGTGTGACAAAACAAGTGCACCCATTTAGGTTGGGGCTTCACTCCATAAGCCTTAGCTTATTTGGCCAAGTGGGTGGGTGGATCATCCTTCCTGTCATATTTGTCTATCATTCGTACCTTCGGCTTCCCAAAGCGTGTTCTTATCATCCTCCTACACGCACAACAATAATCAAAGCTACCGTTGTGCGCACCCCACCATATTTTGGGCGTAGCGCGCAGTGCCCAGTCTAAAGCCTCGAAGCAATTGCTTTTCCGGTACCTCCCTTTCAAATTCATCCAAAAATACATCTACATCATTCAGGCCATCGTAAGTGGGAAAATATCTTACCTTTCACGATACACAGCGCAGTGACGCGGTCACCATGTTACAGCTTAGTGTGGTTACTTCATGTAGCCAATTTTGTTAACGCTCTAATTCTTCATCAAAGTCTAAGGTGTAGGAACTCTCGCAATACTATGTAATTCTTCTATCTGTTGTTACATCAGGAACTCTCGCGATCCCATGTAATATGTCCATTTGTGGTTATATCAAGATTCTTAATCTATGGTCTCTTGACCTCGAGGCGACCCTTGGTTTCACGGATATTAATCCTCTCGTCAACTTCTTTAGCAATACCATTATAGCATTCTAGCATGTGGCTCAGCTGAGTAGTCCAATCGGGTTGAATAGATCCAAAGGATCATGTGGTATCCTAAAGATTGTTACTTTAACTTCTTGTAGCACTTGGTCAATACAATCAATCTCGACTTCGAAGTTGAATGTCATTATGAATCTTTCGTGCAGAGTATCCCATCCACCTGTACCATGGCGAAGCTTTGTTTCCAAGTACCAGTTCATTGGGATGACATCCAAGGTGTGACAAAACAAGTGCACCCATTCAGGTTGGGGCTTCGCTTCATAAGCCTTAGATCATTTGGCCAAGTGTACAGGTGGATCATCCTTCTTGTCATATTTGTCTGTAATTCATGTCTTCGGGTTTCCAAAGCGTGTTCTCATCATCCTACACGCATGCTAATCATCAAAGCTACCCTTGTGCGTACCCCACCATCTTTTGGGCGTAGCGTGCAGTGCCTAGTTTAAAGCTTGGAAGAACTGCTTTTTTGGTACCTCCCTCTCAAATGAATTCAAAAATACATCTACATCATTCAGGCCATCTTAAGTGGGCAGATCTCTTACCTCTAACGAAACACAGCACAGTGACTGGGTCATCAAGTTATAGCTCAACATGGTTATTTTATGTAGCCAATTTTTCTAGCGCTCTAATTCTTCATCAGAGTTTAAGGTGCAGGAACCCTCATGGTCCCTTGTAATTCATCCATCCATTGTCGGATTCAACCAATCTTGGTCTCACACTGTTATTTTATATATGGTGTCCAAATCGTCATCGCTCTCATAATCGTAGACTGGTTCACTATAATGCGATCCTTCTGCAGGATCTAAGGGTACTATTACACAAAGCGATTTATTTTGAAATATCATTTTCTCCTTTAGGTTGGTTACCCCATTCATGTCAGTAGCCCAATCAATGCCAAGGAACACAGGGTAGGTGGGGTTGTCATCCTCAATTTCTATTACTTCAAAGTTAGTTAATGCACTCTTTCCTTGAATATCTACAGTTACTCCTTTGAGCCGTCCCATGGGGATGATCTTATGTTGATTTTAAATCCTTAACTCAATCGATGGCTACTGCAGCTCAGGTCTTCCCATTCGCTACCAAGTCTCTTTTGGAAAAATGTTCACATCTGACCCAGATCCAAAATAACTTGATCCATTTCATATTCTCCTATCTGCGTGGTTATACTCATCTCTCATCATGTCCTTGACTTATCCTTACGAATCTTCCATATAACGCGCGGTTCACTTGGAGTGTTTCCAACACATATATGTATAAGTTCTTGTAATCCCGTCGCAAACTTGCTATCACGCGGCAACTTCATGCAGGTCTCTAGAAAGGTTGTAAGCATAGAAGGGTCCATTTCTTGATCAGACTTATCCCTGCTCCCTGAGGTAGAGGCCTTAGCGAAGCTCTTCTTTGCTTCCATGAACGTTTCATGCGCGTGCTCCAAATGAAATTCAATCTCATTCGCAAGAGCTTTGCAAACCTGTGCATTGTTTTTGGGTTGTTTCCCTTTATCATCGCCCATTGCAATTCCACTTCGGAGCACTATATTCACATTTGGATCCTCTTCACGAGGTTCAGCCCTCATCATCTAGAGGTTCTGAGTCCACTGAGGTGGTAGTGTCACGTATCTTCGCTATCAACATAGAATAGCTCTCTATCTCATGATCAAATTGGGTACAATATTTGCACAACAGCCACATTGGGTTAGTGCATTCACGGACATAGTGTCTTGGTCCTTCACAGTGGTAGCAGATTAGCTGTCGCCGACCTCTGCAAGGTCCTCCTGTGTCTCGGCCTCATCCGCACCCCTGAAAGCCTGTTGGAACCATCCCAGTGCTCTGGTCAGGGCGCTGCGTTTTTCACTGAACCCTATAGGTGGGAGTTTTGTCCATCATCAATTCATAACTTCTGCAGTTGCACTCATCATGCCTTACCGATTTGTAAAAGTTGCAGAACAGTTGTTGCAGGGTTTGTACAAAACTTCTACAATAAATGATAGTTATCTATTGTATGTTTCCCTATTGCCTGACATATAGCGCACAACAATGCATGCCCTGCTTTTATTGGACAAACATGGAATCATTCTAGGCTTACCCTGTACCAGGAAAACTTGACCATCGTAAAACCTACTTGAAGTTGTTATAGTAGGTAATATTTCCCATATTAATACTTAGTTGATACCTAGTTTGTGAACATAAAGACATGAGTGCCATGCTTGACCGAACGTCGCTACTACTGCCCCCATCATCATGTTGCAAGTAATAAAAAATCCTCTGATTAATTAGCATAAATTCACATGTGCTTGCATCGCTGGGGGGGGCCATGCCACCCAACCTTAATTATAATTAAGATCAAGTGGGTGGCATGCACCTCCCTGAGCCTCACTTCATGACGTTTTTGCAACCCTAATGGGAGCTTGTAGATGCTTATTACTTGAATGTATATTTGTATCTTAACTAGTGATTTAAATATACACCATCTTAAGGGGAGACCTTTTAGGGAAAGGTACAAGAAGGAAAGTGGAATGTAAGTAGATGGTGGAGACTTATACGACATTTGACATTTTTTTTATCTACATCATACTTATTGAATTTTTTGTCTTCCAACATAATCCTTTATTATGAAGGTATTATTTAGTAACTAATTATATGATAATTTTTTATTTTAATATATTTCGATGAGAGTGGGATGCATTACATTAATACATTATAAACAACATTGATTGGATGATGGTGTCGCCTGAAAGATGGAATAAATCAATTGATGGTAACTTATCATGGCATAGTGTGGCTACATTGGTCAGTGAAGTTGAACGTGAGAGAGATACCAATAATACAAAGAGGGAAATTGATTCATAAAATGGTTTGAAACATAATTAGGTAAGCATATCCCCCAATACTATTTAGTTTTTTTAAATATTATATTGATTTATATGGTGTGTCTTTTTCTTAGTTTGAATAATTTCTAGGTATAAATATTATTACCAATTGAGAAGGAATATTTTATGTGTGCGACATTACACAACTGAAATACTATAAGGCTATGTGATGTAATGGCCACAAATTTCACATCAAAAATATGGATGAAAAGATAAAAACTTTGAAAAGTGGGATTTTCAAAGTATTTCGAGTTACTAATGTTTCCTCTACAAGCGACACACATCCAGAAGTGTCTAAAAATCGATACTGGTATTTGGAAGATATAATTGAGTGTGATTGTAAATCCTCCAAAACAATTTTGTTGGATGTGAAATGGTAAACGCTACAAATGAAAGAATGTGATCTTGAAAGAACTTTTGTTGAACATGCTAATGGATTTACCATGGTTGATATAAGGAATATTGAGATTCCATGTGATTTTGGAAGCTCAAATGGTGGCTTCAACTGACACTGCCCCCAGAAAATAAAAAAACCACGATTCTAGAAAGCATTATCCTTGACAAACATTTCTTGACTTCAATTCGTTTTTATCTATTAGATTTCTTCGTTTTTATCTATTAGATTTCTCGATTTCAATTCATTGTTTAGACTCCAGAGTTATTTAAATGTCAAAAAAGTCTGTCATAAATAGATTTCTATTTTTAGGTCGCCTTTCGTTATCCCAACAAGCATTTCTTGATTTCAATAAGTACATTATATTGATTATCTACACTGATAATCTATATTGATTTTTATATATGCTGATAATCTATATTTATTTTTATCTAGGCTAATTATCTATATTGATTATCAATAGGTACATTGTGTTATTACTCACTCTTATTCATGGTTCTGCTCCACTCTCTGAACCCATCAAAATGCTAGTCCTCTCATTTCTTCAGGATTTCGTTTTGGTGGGATCTCGGTCTCCTATGTCACAATAACAATGAAGTCGCTGTTGCTCGTTGAAGAAATCGTGCGATGGGAAATTTCAAAAACTAGTTGAAAACCTCGTTCTGTCCATCTTCTCATTGGGAAATTCTTACTTTGTGTCTCAAACCAAACCAAATGACCACGGGCCGAATTAGACTTTATTAAATTGTTTATGTATTTGCGCCTTGTTACAACGCTCATTAAATAGTTTAGTTTTGTTTAACCCTATCTATTCTATTAGACATAGTCTAACTAGCAGAGGAATTTCTTAGAAAGTTATAGGAATTTTGGTCATATTTGGAGAAAATCTGGCAAGAATTTTTGTAAATCCAAGTTATAGTTGTTAAACTTCAAAATTTTAGGTGTTCTAGACGTTTTTGATGGTGCTGAATCCATTTCCACCATCAAAAACGCGATTCAAACGCTGTCTCTACAAGATTTTTTGAAATTTTTTTACCCGACCACTTTTAGCCGTCCCGGCAATTCCAACTCCATTCTATTATATCGATATTTTTGGGTCGTTTTGTTTTTCCATTAAACTTTTATTATTTTTAATGAGTTTACTTTTGTTTAACCCTATATATTCTATATATCTATATTTTGGGGTCGTCTTGTTTTTTCCATTAAACTATTATTATTTTTAATCAGTTTACTTTTGTTTAACCCTGATTATTTTCCAGTCGTTTTGGTTTTTTCTATTAAACTTATTATATTATTATTATTTAATACGAAATGCTTTATGGAAAATATCTAAAATTCTTTTATCGCTTTTTTTTTATATATATTAAAAATGCATTTAACTATGATTATGATTAAATTTTTTTTTTTTATAATCATATCTATTTCTTCTTCATTATAAAACTGCACTCAACCACATTCAATTGTGTTTATGATCAAATATATGTTTTTGGTGTCAGGTAATATTAATTTATTATTGTATTTATGTTGGTTATTATTTTTTGTGAATCAGTATGGAAATGTATATTTATTTAGCTTGCATTTAAATATTGCACAGTTATTATGTTATCAAAAATACTCATGTTACAATGTGTTTTTTTTTTATAAAAATTGCTAGAATGTATATCTTTATTTTTAGTTTTTTAAATTGCACTTTAAATAGCATATTGGGGTGTAATTATTTTATTAATATTGTAAAATGGATTTCAAGTTTATAATGTATATAAAATTGTATATTATGACCATATATGTTTGTTAAAAGAACTAGTTTCACTTAATGTCTATAAAATTGTATGTTATGACAATATAATGTTTGGTAGGTTTAAGATTTAAGTTTTAGGCTTAGGATTATGCAAGGGCGGTAGGAAAGGGGGGAGGGAGTGATGGTGACATAGAGTGATAGAGTTAGGGGGGAGAGAGAATGAGAAAGAGGATGAGAGATGAAAAGAAGGGAGAGAGAGAGAGGGAGGAATAAGGAAAGGGAGGGAAGGAGTATAGAGCAAATAGGGGAGAGAGAGAGAATTGGGGGATAATATATATATATATAGAGAGAGAAGAGAGAGAGAGAGAGAGAGAGAGAGAGAGAGAGAGGGAAATAAATAGTGAAATTGGGAGAGGGTGGAAAGAGAGGTATTGAGAGTGAGACAAGGAGAGAGAGAGTAAGAAAGGTTGAGAGAATGAGAGAGAAAAAAATAGAGAGAGTGAGATAGAGAGGTAGAGGGATAGGGAGAGAAAGGGAGAGAAGGAGAGAGGGAGGGAGAGAGAGGGAATAAGAAAGGAGGGGGAGAGGGAATGAGAGAGGGAGTGAGAGAGAGAATGGGAAAATGAGAGAGGGGAAGAGTTTTACAGAGGCAGAGTGAGGAGGATATAATGTTAGAGAGAGTATGTGAAAGAGACATTTTGAAAGTAAGAAAGAGAAAGATTGGGAGAAAATGAGAGAGGCAAATAGCAAGAGCAAGGGAGAGAAAGTGAGGGAAAGAGAGAAAGAGAGAGAGAGGGAGGGGAGGTCGGATGCCAAGAGAAAGTTGACAGGGGGAAGGGAGGAGGAAGTAAAAAGGGAGTGAGTAAGAGATAAAGAGAGATATAGAGCGTGAGAGACAGAGAGAGAGGGAGAGGGGGGAAGAGAGAGTAAGAGAGAATAAGAAGGTGATATATTGATAGAGAGAGAGATGGAGAAGGATACAATGTCAGAGAGAGTCAGAGAGAGACATAGTAAGAGTCAGAGAGAATGACTGAGAAATAGTGAGAGAGAGAGAGAGAGAGAGATATTTCAAGAGTGAGAGCTCAGAGCAAGATTTATAGGGAGTGAGAGAGATAAAGAAAGAGGGACAAAGGGATAGAATGAAGGAGGGCCTATTTTGACCCTTAAAATTCTTTCACAATATATTCATACCCATTTTGTTGTTTATTTATCATATGAAGTGATATTCTCATTGGCATTTATTGCAAAATGGAATTTTTGAACTAGCACCTCCCATCTTTGCTCATGAATATCTATGGCCTCACTCTTATGGAGAGAAACATGAATTTATGCTAAAACCTTGAGTGTTGAATCTTTAAACTTTTTTTTTGTTTTCCACATAGAATTTTCGCAAATAAGGAACCGAACAAGGGCGTTGTACTTTGTTTGAGACAATCATTGAAATTTTTAAAAGAAAAGAAAAACAAATATGGGGTTTCATTTGATTCATTTGATGCTAAGTCGAGTATTTGCAGGTTTTATTTTCATTGAGAATTACTTCCCATGATTTCATTTTCATACCATGTATGCGTATGAAAGGATTTTTTTCTACATATTATATTACTGTTTTACATTGTTTAAATAGATCATTAATAATTTTAAATTAAAATGGGAAAATTAGAGTTTTATTTAATTTATTTGTTTATAAATAATGTTGTTCATAATTTCAATGTGTAGCAAACATGATCCTTTTGGGATTTTACATTTGTTTGGAATTTGTCATTTTTAAACAACTTTGTTTTTTTCCTTCCCACCAAAACTTTATAGGAAAAACAAGGTAGTTTATTGTGTAGGTGAACAAAGCTAGATATATCTTTGATCTAAATAAAATATTTCAAGGCGCAAGCCTCTTTTATGGGTGCAAAATGTGAGGAATGTTTTTCAACTTGAAATGTGTAATCAATCTATTAGCTTAACTTAATATATTCAAATTTAAGATGCATTTACTATTTTTTTATACCATATGTATAACAAGGAATCTATAAATGTTTATAAAAAGTGAGTTGTTGTCTCCTAACATTTAATATTATTTTATATAACTATGAAAATGTTAAGGGTGTTGAATATAATTTTGTTTATTACATAAAATCATATAAATAATATGATTAATACTAATGCATAGAAAGAAATATTCCTCATATTTGCTTTCCCCGCATTATTAAATGGTGACCAAAATGAAAAACTATTGCCGAACATTTTAGATTACTAATGATTTAGTCTGAATAAACAGTTGATAAATGTTAAATTTTTATTTTATTATTTTAAAATAATAATTTACTAAAAATACTCGTGACTTTTGGATTGAAGTAAATGGTCAAAATTATAGTTCAAAGAACAAAATAAATAACTAAGAAGATATTTTCTTTACCTAATCTTCACCAAAAACGTTGAAAATGTAGATGTTAATTCTTTTAGAGAAGAGGAATACATTTTGTACTAATATAAATATATTTCAACAAAAACTACACTATTGGTTACAATAGACAGTAAGAGCCACGCATAGTGTAAGGTCTTTTTGAGCTCCTGTGCCTCACAAAAGTTCGCAAGGAACTCACCGTAGAGAAAACGTGCCCAATTAAATTGGACTCCTTTAGTGCACTGGGCTGCAAGAGAGAAAACTGGTGCCCACACCATCTGTGTGACACTACATCATAACCTTTCCTGCCAAAATCTACGTGGCCACCTTGACCGCAGGGTCGTAGATACTCTAGATGGCATAGCCTCGCAACTTCTTTACAAGCTTGAATTTCTCCTTCATGGTCTCTGCGAGGGCTAGCTCGCCACCTTTTCTGCCGAACATCATGGCCAGATTTTTCCCTGTGTACAGTATCCACATGATCGTATGGATCAATCTGTCGGTGATGGGTAATGGCCCCTCCTGCCACAGACACCCATGGTGCACCAAGCATGGCAGTTGCTTGATAACCAATACTATAAGGGGGTGCGATTGTAGTGTAGTACCCATAGCAGCTTGAGTAGACCTGCCTTATCTACTACCCTGAGCCACTTCTGTGGTTCCAATATAGGAATTCTAGTGGTTGTGTCAATAATGCAGCGCATTAGTTGCTCAGTTGCCAAGTGCAGGAACTTCTCATGGTTAGCTAAGTCCCAATATTTCAGTTTTAATTGAGGAACCTACCCTTCGGGGATATTAATCTTTTTTGGATACTCCTCTTCTTCTTCAGCAGTCTCGTTATAACATTCTAGCGTGTCGCTCAACCGAGTAGTCCAATCAGGTTGAATCAGATCTAAAGGAACCTGTGGTATCCTAAAGATTGCTACTTTAAATTCTTGTGGCGCTTGGTTAATACAATCAAACCTGATTTAGAAGCTGAATGTCATTATGAATCCTTCACACAGAATATCCCATTCACCTATAGCATGGCAGAGCTCTGTTTCCAAGTACTAGTTCATCGGGATGAAATCTAAGGTGTGACAAAACAAGTGCACCCATTCAGGTTGGGGCTTCGCTCCATAAGCCTTAGCTCATTTGGCCAAGTGGGTGGGTGGATCATCCTTCGTGTCATATTTGTCTATCATTCATACCTTCGGCTTCCCAAAGTGTGTTCTCATCATCCTCCTACACGCACAACAATCATCAAAGCTACCGTTGTGTGCACCCCACCATCTTTTGGGCGCAGTGCGCAGTGCCTAGTCTAAAGCCTCGAAGCAACTGCTTTTCTGGTTCCTCCCTCTAAAATTCATCCAAAAATACATCTACATCATTCAAGCCATCGTAAGTGGGCAAATCTCTTACCTCTGACGATACACAGCGCAGCGACGCGGTCATCATGTTACATCTCAGCGTGGTTACTTCATGTAGCCAATTTTTCCAGCGCTCTAATTCTTCATCAAAGTATAAGGTGCAGGAACTCTCACAATCCCATGTAATTCTTCTATCTGCTATTACATCAGGAACTCTCGCGATCCCATGTAATACGTCCATTTGTGGTTATATGAGGATTCTCAATCTATGGTCTCTCGACCTTGAGGCGACCCTTGGTTTCAGGGATATTAATCCTTTCGTCTTCTTCTTCAACAATCCCATTATAGCATTCTAGCATGTGGCTCAGCTAATTTCTCCAATCAGGTTGAATCAAATCCAAAGGATCATGCAATATCCTAAAGATTGCTACTTTAACTTCTTGTAGCGCTTGGTCAATACAATCAATCTCGACTTTCAAGTTGAATGTCATTATGAATCCTTCGCACAGAGTATCCCATCCACCTGTACCATGGCGGAGCTCTGTTTCCAAGTACCAGTTCATCGGGACGACATACAAGGTGTGACAAAACAAGTGCACCCATTTAGGTTGGGGCTTCGCTACATAAGCCTTAGCTCATTTGGCCAAGTGTACAGGTGGATCATCCTTCCTGTCATGCTTCCTTCATTCCTTAACTGAATCGATGGCTACTGCAACTCAGGTCTTCCCATCTGCTACCAAGTCCACTTTGGTAAAAATATCACATTTGACCTCGATCCAAAATAACCTAATACATTTCATATTCTCCTATATGCGTGGTTAGCCTCATCTCTCATCCTATCCTTGGTTTATGCTTTATTCACATCCAAGGTGTGTCAAAACAGGTGCACCCATTCAGGTTGGGGCTTCGCTCCATAAGCCTTAGCTCATTTGGCCAAGTGTACAAGTGGATCATCCTTCCTGTCATATTTGTTTGTCATTCATATCTACATGTGCATATGCATTTATGAAATCTGCCTTTAAAGATAGGTAAATTATTTTTATAAATTCAATAAGAAATTAAATGCAGTTTGTACATTATTAGTTTAACCTTATATAATTTGATTACATTGATAAATATCTGTCACCTTTCATTATCCTCGACAAACATATCTTGACTTCAATTCGTTTTTATCTATTAGATTTCTGGATTTCAATTCATTATTGAGACTCCGGAGTTATTTAACTGTCAAATTTTTTTTGTCATAAATAGATTTCTTCATGATTTCGTTTTGGTGGGATCTATGTCTCCTATGTCACAATAACAATGAAGTCGTTGTTGCTCGTTGAAGAAATCGTGGGATGGGAAATTTCGAAAACTCGTTGAAAACCTCGTTCCATCCATCTTCTCATTGGGAAATTCTTACGTTGTGTGTCAAACCAGACCAAATGACCACCGACCGAATTAGACTTTATTAAGTTGTTTATGTATTTTCGCCTTGTTACAACACTCATTAAAGAGTTTAGTTTTGTTTAACCCTATCTATTCTATTAGCCATAGTCTAACTAGCAGGAGGAATTGTCCGGAAAGTTATAGAAATTCTCGTCATATTTGGAGAAAATCTGGCAAGGATTTTTGTAAATCCAAGTTATAGTTGTTAAACTTCAAAATTTTAGGTGTTTTAGACGTTTTTGATGGCGTTGAATCCATTTCCACTATCAAAAAACGCGATTCAAACACTCCCTCTACAAGATTTTTTGAAATTTTTTTACCCGACCACTTTTAGCCATTCGGGCAATTCCGACTCCATTCTATTATATCGATATTTTTGGGTCGTTTTGTTTTTTCCATTAAACTTTTATTATTTTTCATCGGTTTACTTTTGTTTAACCCTATATATTCTATTATATCTATATTTTGGGGTTGATTTGTTTTTTCCATTAAACTATTATTATTTTTAATCAGTTTACTTTTGTTTAACCCTGACTATTTTCCAATCGTTTTGGTTTTTCTA
>APFE030770270.1:16798-34483 GCA_000404065.3 Pinus taeda | reverse complement strand
GAGAGAGAGAGAGTGAGGTAGAGAGGCAGAGGGAGAGAGGGAGAGAAAGAGAGAGAAGGGGAGAGAGGGAGAGAGAGGGAATAAGAAAGGAGGGGGAGAGGGGAAGAGTTTTACAAAGGCAGAGTGAGGAGGATATAATGTTAGAGAGAGTATGTGAAAGAGACATTATGAAAGTGAGAAAGAGAAAGATTTGGAGAAAATGAGAGAGGCAGATGGCAAGAGCGAGGGAGAAAAAGTGAGGGAAAGAGATAAAGAGAGAGAGAGGGAAGGGAGGCGAAGGGAAGGGAAGGGCGCATGCCAAGAGAAAGGAGACAGGGGGAAGGGAGGAGGACGTAGAAAGGGAGTGAGTAAGAGATAGAGAGAGATATAGAGCGCGAGAGACAAAGAGAGAGAGGGAGAGGGGGAAAGAGAGAGTAAGAGAGAATAAGAAGGTGATATATTGATAGAGAGAGAGAGATAGAGAAGGATACAATGTTAGAGAGAGTGAGAGAGCGACATAGTAAGAGTCAGAGAGAATGACTGAGAAATAGTGAGAGAGGGAGAGAGATAGCAGGAGTGAGAGCTCAGAGCAAGAGTTATAGGGAGTGAGAGAGATAAAGAGAGAGGGACAAAGGGATGGAATGAAGGAGAGCCTATTTTGACCCTTTAACATTCTTTCACAATATATTCATACCCATTTTTTTGTTTATTTATCATCTGAAGTGATATTCTCATTGGAATTTATTGCAAAATGGAATTTTTGAACTAGCACCTCCCATGTTTGCTCATGAATATCTATGGCCTCACTCCCATGGAGAGAATCATGAATTTATGCTAAAACCTTGAGTGTTGAATCTTTAAACTTTTTTTTGCTTTCCACATAGAATTTTCGCAAATAAGGAACCGGACAAGGGCGTTGTACTTTGTTTGAGTCGATCATTGAAATTTTTAAAAGAAAATAAAAACAAATATGGGGTTTCATTTGATTCATTTGATGCTAAGTCGAATATTTGCAGAATTTATTTTCATTGAGAATTACTTCCCATGATTTCATTTTCATATCATGTATGCGTATGAAAGGAATTTTTTCTACATATTATATTACTGTTTTACATTGTTTAAATAGATCATTAATAATTTTAAATTAGAAATGGGAAAATTAGAGTTTTATTTAATTAATTTGTTTATAAATAATGTTGTTCATAATTTCACTGTGTAGCAAACATGATCCTTTTGGGATTTTACATTTGTTTGGAATTTGTCATTTTTTAACAACTTTGTTTTTTTTCCTTCCCACCAAAACTTTATAGGAAAAACAAGGTAGTTTATTGTGTAGGTGAACAAAGCTAGATATATCTTTGATCTAAATAAAATATTTCAAGTCGCAAGCCTCTTTTATGGGTGCAAAACGTGAGGAATGTTTTGCAACTGGAAATGTGTAATCAATCTATTAGCTTAACTTAATAAATTCAAATTTAAGATGCATTTACTATTTTTTTATACCATATGTATAATAAGGAATCTATAAATGTTTATAAAGAGTGAGTTGTTGTCTCCTAACATTTAATATTATTTTATATAACTATGATAATGTTTAGGGTGTTGAATATAATTTTGTTTATCAGATAAAATCATAAAAATAATATGATTAATACAAATACATAGAAAGAAATATTCCTCATATTTGCTTTCCCCGCATCATTAAATGGTGACCAAAATGAAAAAACTATTGCGAAATTTTAGATAATATTGTTTAGTCTGAAATAACATTGATAAATGTTTAAATTTTTATTTTATTATTTTAAAATAATAATTTCTAAAATACTCATGACTTTTGGATTGAAGTAAATGGTCAAAATTATAGTTCAAAGAACAAAATAAATAACTAAGAAGATATTTTCTTTACCTAATCTTCATCAAAAACGTTGAAAATGTAGATGTTAATTCTTTTAGAGAGGAGGAATAAAATGAAAGGTTTTTTTTGGTATTACATTATTTTGTACTAATATAAATATATCTCAACAAAAACTACACTATTGGTTACTTTATAGCCAATCAAATGCGTTATAGTGGATTCTGTATGTGGTTTACTTTACACTAAGGGTCCTACTTTTCCTTTAAATACGTCGATTCCACGTTGACTTCCCTTTAGAAATAGCGCTTCACCCTACATCGTTAATCTCTTCTCTCTATAACTAACGATCATCACTCACCCCGATCAACAAAACAATTCATTGATCCTTCATCGTTTGATATCGCACATCACAAATCGAAAATCGCTTAAGGCCAGGGTTCATTCACTCTCTTGCATTCTCTTGAGGAGTTAATGTGTAAGCTGCTTTGTTTGGAAAACTTGCTCGTGGTATTAGATCAATATGATGACTAATACTCCTGATTGGTGGCAACGCATTAGGCAACTCATCCACAATAATATCAGCAAAATCATTTAACAGAGTTTTGATTTCTTCAGGTAAATCATCTAAGTTTTTGGAAGTCAAATTAACTTAGGTCTCCCTATGATAATGAAATGCATTTCTTCACCTTTTCCAACCTCTTGCAATAGCTCCTTTCCACTTATCAGCATAACACTGTTTCCAGGTGCTCCTTTGTCAGCTTCATCCTTCAATGGCAACAATCTATGTTTATTTCCATCCTTCTCCAAAGTATAAGTATTTTTCCTCCCATCATGAATAGCTTTCCAATCAAACTGGCAAGGTCTTCCCAGCAATACATGGCATAGGTCCATTGGCATTACATCACACAATATCACATCTTTATAAGTACCAATCTGTATCTCAACCTTGCATTGTTATGTCACAATAATCTGATGTCCTTCCTGCAACCATGACACTTTATAAGGAGTAGGGTGTATTGTCTTCACTAATCATAGCTTGTCCACCATCTCTGTAGAAACAAGGTTATTAGTGCTTCCACTTTCAATTATCACTTTACAACATTTATATTTGGATTTTCATGTAGTTCTGAATAAACTCTTCCTCTCAGTTGGTTCTCCAGTCTTTTTCTCTACCTTAAGCAATGCCCTTTTCAAAAATAGGGATTCTCCTACTTCAGGGGATTCTTCCTTTTCTATAATTTGAGGTGTTTCTTGCTTTGGCTAAGCCACATTCACATTCTTCTGACTTCTTGTTCTATTATGAGGACAGTCCCATGATCCATCTCCCCATTCCCCACATGTGTAACACCAAATATCTCTTCCTCGACCTCTTCCTCTAGGTGCAAATCTTCCTCTATTAAAATCTCCCCTCTGTGGCGGTTTTCTGCTTGAACTTCCTGCTTCATTCTGATGTTGTTGAAACCTTGGTCTGGTAGTTCCTCCACCTCTTACTGAACGTTTCCCTCTATTCCTCTAATTTTGTTTTTTCAACATCTTCTCTCTGCCTTCAAACCTGCTTGATAGGCATCTTCAATGGTCTTCAAACTCAGCAAGTTGATCTCATCCTGTATATCATATCTTATGCCATTGATATCTCTGGCTACCTTTTCCATGTCATCCTCTACATGTCCTGTTCCAATACTCAATCTATAGAACTCTTCTATATATTCTTTATCAAACATTCGTTTTTGCCTTAAATTCTGTAACTGTTTGAAAATGTTTAACTGATAATCCTTTGGGATAAATTTAGATTTCATTTTACATGCCATTTTGTTCCATTTCTTGATATTGGACCTTCCTTTTCTTGTTCTGGATGTTTGTAGTTCATGCCACCAAATAGCTGCATGACCCTTCAATCTGGTAACTACAAATTTCACATTCTTTTGTCATCAACCTCCTCATAGTCAAAATATTTATCTAATCGATTAGCTCTTCTACATTGGGAATCCCTTCATACATAAGAATTTCGACCTTTGGTTTTCCACCTACTTTAGCCAACATCTTGATAACTTTGGTAGTTTCATTTTCCTCCTCCTCTTCTTTCTCAGAAGATTCTTCTGCAGCACTGGAAATTCCATCAGGTGTTCTCCTCTAGATCTCCTCCAGTAGAATTGCATTTGCTTCAGGTCTTCATCGACCTATGCCAGCTCCTCTCCTTGGCAGCATGTTTACTGCAGTCAACTCAATCTCTGGGCTACGATACCAAAAATGACGTAGGATGCTGATGAAATCAAGTTGGTAGTCTCAAAACTAGACTATTGGTTACTTTATATCCAATCAGATGTGTTATAGCGGATTCTATATGCGGCTTACCTTACAATGAGGTTCCTACTTTTCCCTTAAATACGTTGGTTGCACATTGACTTCCCTTTAAAAACAGTGCTTCACCCTACGTCGTTAATCTCTTCTCTCTAGATCTAACGATCATCACTCACCCTGATCAAGAAAACAATTTGTTGATCCTTCACCGTTTGATATTGCACATCGGAAATTAGAAATCGTTTAAGGCCAAGGTTCATCCACACCTGAAATAATGCAATGCAATTATAATTGGTGATCCTCCACCGTTGATCAAGGCACACTTGATCCAACAGTCAAGAGTGATATCGCACGGACCACTTGCGCAACGTTCATCTGACCTTATAGAGCCGATAAGAATTATAAGCCCTCGAGCTATAAAATTTTGGGTCTGTTCTGAGATTAACGCCCAATGACTTTATGACCTGATATCTATTGGATATACGAGGTCATCAAATCTACGGTCTATGGGTCTTCAACTAGCACATGGGTTAGAAACATGCCTAAACCCCGTTGTTGACTGTGATCTAAGAGTTTGAAATTGCGATCGATGGCTAGGAGTGAGTGCGGTCCAACCACAATCAATAATTTTTGTGCTCTCCTACCCCCGCCATTAATACTAAATGACTGTGATCAACGCATAAACATTGAGATTTACAATTTAAAGTGTGAAAACAGAGAAAATACCCCGTTAAGTTTCAGAACGTGGATTCGCAGAGGTAAACGAGAGTCTTCACCAGAATTAACACACAATTGCACACTAAATCAATTTCTTCAATATAATAATAGTTACATAGTCTTGGCCCTCTCAGCTCAATTACAATGATTTATCTGACCTTTGTCTCAATCTGAAAACCCTATCTATCACTCAACTCTCGCCTCTCACTCCAATCTCCATCATGTCAGCTAATCCCTTTCCATTACATTTTCTTCTATTTATGAGTCAAATCCTATTCTAACTGTACTAACAGCTCAATCTCAATTTTAATCAATCTAACAATCAAATCATTGTTTTTAAGTGCTATTACACACGTATGCTAACAACTTATCCCTTAGTCCAAAATAAAACAATTTTCTAATTATTACAATAATGAAGTAAAGATCATTTTCAAGAGATCCAACTCTCTCAACCAAAACTAACTTTTGCCCACTCAGGTTAGTGAAATTCAACTCATTTAGCCACAACATGTGAAAAAACCATCACATTGTTGGCTAAGTCCAGATGCTCCTGTATCTGTAACAATCTAATTTTTATATTGACATTTCAATTAAGCTAGATTTATGACTAGTTTAAAATAAGAGAGCGACAATTAACTTTCATTACCTCAAAAAATCCCTGCATTGCATAATCTAGGCCAAGATGCATGTTTACCTCTCTATTCATCCCTCGACAATTTTATCCATTACATATAGATATATGATTGATATACTCTCTCCCTCTGCAACGTTTATTTCTAGCGAGCGGATATCTCATGACAACACATAATTAGTGGCGATTTATTTCAAAGATCCAGAGATTCCTGGGAGTTTGACACCACTCATAAATTTGTGATTTTTGTTATTCTTGGTGGAATCAAGCATAGTAGTGTACATGTAAGCACTAGTTAATAAGTCACTAGCTCACCAAACAATCTTTAAGAACTTCTCTATATCTCAACGAGGATCTTATATATTTTCAATAATGGTATATCTTCTTTCTATCCATAGCTCTATGAATATGAAACTATGCACAGTGGTGTTACAATTCATGCACTGAAATCATCACACATGTAGCTAAAGGTTTGAAAAAATATATTTCAGACAGAGACAAAAACAACAAGCTTGAGAGAATACTTAAATATAGTGTCTAGTACTTACACATCTCCCTTGTATGGGGATGTAGATCACCATTCATGTAATCGATAGAGTTAAATATTTAATTCTATTTATTGATACTATATTTTGGGATATTTTTATAAAAAAACAATTGAAATATTGTTGATCTCATTTTCTCTTAATGTTGCATTTATCCATACTTCAATGATTAATAACAACATAAATGAAACAAGATATTGGTCAGTGCCTAAATATGATATATTCTTGTTAGTATATATCTTGGTTTCATAAGAGTCCAAGGGAATTTTTTATATTTTAGTGCCACATCTTTATAAGATTCCAACAAAACATGTTTAGTCTCCAATATTATTTAAATAAAAAATTCTTAAAAAACATAAATTAAATTATAAATTTTATGAGAATGTTAATGTGATGGTAGAAATTGTTTTTAAATTATCTTGTTTTAATTATAATTTATTTAAAGTTTTGAATCCAATTGTATGCATTAACATTATAAAAGTATATATATGAATCCAGAAATTGTTTGCAAATATAAATTATATATTGAGAATGCACCCTTCTTTAATTATGTTATTTTTTTAAATCCTTATGATTTTTGTTAATACTTTTGCAAATTTCAAGTAAAATATAATAGAAAACCTATAACTGTTTATTTTCTTATCATTCTCTAATACAATGAATGTTTGTAACAAATTTAGCCCCCTATTTATGTCATTACATTAAGTGGTTTTGTCATTAAACTTTTTTGCATGAATCACTCTTTATAAACTAGTGATCTCTTGCATGACTATAAATGTTTGTTTCCTTTTTTGTTAATTTAAGGACCTTCATTATATCAGAAGATTACATTGGTTTATACAATTTTTTAAAATCATACTGTCCTCACCCATACCATATTCGTTAACGAGTAGGTAATTACCAAAAAAATATAAGCCATTACCAAAAATACTTTTTAAACTAGAACCAAAAAGACAGATCGATATATAACTAACTACCATTACAAATCGGAGTTGTCTATAATGTGACTTTTTGGAGATTCCGGTGACGGAATCCGGCGGAAGAAATTGAGGTTAAATCTTGATTTGTTGCAGTTAAAATGGTTTTTTAACTGCATATTTGGATTCAGCACCCTAAAAAATCCCTGGGATGCTTTGATTGTGCATAAACTAGCTATCAAACTTGCGATTCCAATAAATTGCTGTCGGATTTTGACCGGAAAAAACCCACCGGAAAGGCTTTCAAAAAATCGCATTATAGACAACTACTTACAAATCATATATATATATTATATTATATATTATTATATATATTATATATATATATATATATAATAATATATATATATATATATATATATATATATATATATATATATATATATATATATATATATATTATATATAATCATGAAAGCAAAAAAACATAAACAACCAATCAAAAACAACATCACAAAAACAAAAAATCCCGAAAAGTAGATGGACTGGAAAACAAGAAAAGTCCAAAGAAGCAGATGGACCGGAAAACAAGAAAAGTTCAAAAAGGCAGATGCACCAGAAAACGACACACCAGAAAATCAAGAAAAGACAAAAGCCGATGAGCCTGCCGTTACAATGAAGAAAGCGCAAAAGCTTGCCGTTATAACAAAGCCATTACAATCGCTCATACAGCCATTACAGAGTTCATCCAATAAAATTCCTTGTATGAGTTCAAGACATTCTTAAACGGCTTAACGAATATGCATCTGTGTGTTTAGATGTGTATGAGTTCGTTCTATTGGGCTCGCTCTTCCTCCATTCTACACAGGTGAGAACAGCAGCCCTCTAAATTGGGTGAAGCGGAAGTATAAAGCAAGTAGATGAATGTCGACAGGGATGAGGAGTGGAACATATCAAACATTTTGATTTTGATTTTGTCGTGTGCCTGTAGCTTTTGTTTTCCAGCCGTTTAAAGAGCTACAGCAATCTTCTGCTTGGGGTTGTGCTTTTGTGGTCTAGCTTTCACTTCAGCTTTTGTTGTGTAGCAATTAAAAACGCTGAGCATATTTCCGCATTTTGCAATCTGAGCCCTCCCTTGAGTTTGTGCTTTTGTGGTCTAGCTTTAGCTTCGGCTTTTGTTTTGTAGCAGTTAAAAACGCTGGAGCATATTTCCGCTTTTGCAATCTGAGCCCTCCCTTGAAAATAGAATTGGCATGAAAATGTAAGAGATAACCAGTGCTGCAATCTGAGCCGTCCTTTCTTAACATAATTTGCAGTATGTAATACAATTAATCATCATCAAGTATGAAGGATCTTGAACGGTTTAAGTTGATTCAATTTTTCGATTCATAATGGCATTGGCATTGCAGTACCTCTCTTCCTCCTCTCAGAGTTTCGTTGTGTGGTCTAGTCTCGTGCGTCAGTATGTTTGGAGCTCCACATGTTGTGTTTCCGTATGAATGTGGTCTGGTCTGTCATCTGTTTGGTGTGTGACGATATGTGTGTTTATGTATGTTTGGTGTATTCTCTGAGAGGTGGAGGCAGAGGCAGAGGCAGAGGCAGAGGCGTGTTTGTGTTCCGTGAGAGGTGGAGGCGAAGGCAGAGGCGTGCTTGTGTTCCATAAGAGGTGGAGGCAAAAGTAGAGGCAGGTAGCGCATCAATTGTTGAATCAAGACAACTCTGCCCAGGGATCACAGTTGAACGAGGCATCCGACTCGATCACAGGTAAATAATAAGGCATCACTCTTTGTATGCATCACTCTAACTATGGAAGATTAGCTTAATGAGAGAGGATTTGATTTGACTTTAGAAACAAATTTCTTTCTTATAGCTCGATTCGATTCTTTTGCTGTAAATTGATGTTCAGTGTTGTTTGGTTTTTTAAATTAAATCCTTGGTGAAGAGGAAGTATAGAACCCTTAATGCACAGAAATCGAGAGAAACAGGGCTGCCAATATCATGGTTGGATCTGGACGGTAGCCATCGTTGAAGAATGGCGATTGGGAAAGTTTTTCTGGAGCAGGAATTCCGCAGAGCCTGTGGTTTCTGGGTTTTTAAAATCAGATCCTCTGCATCCCTACTTGCGATATAGATCCCTACTTGCCAATATCAGGGTTGGATCCGGGCGGTGGCCATCGTCGAATAATGGCCATTGGGAGCGTTTTCTGGAGGAGAGGGCCTGCGGTTTCTTGGTTTCGCTGTGTTCATAAATAAATTTCTTATTGAAGTTACTGACGCGATTTTTGATCCCATCTCCTGAGATTTGACTTTTATTGTCCATTAAAAAAGAGCTCCATGAGAGTTGGGTGAGGCAACATGCTCTATATGAAACAAAATTTAGCGTTGCGAGGTCGATTCTGATCTGGCGATTCAAAGGGAAAGATGGGCGAAATACCATCTAAATTGGGTCAATGCATCATAGCATTAAATTTCGATGGACAACCCTTGGAGCCGTCCAAGCTCCTAGGGAAGGGAAGAAAACATTTGATGGTCAAGAACGATACGACTCTGACACCATTGAAAAATGGAGGAATGTTGTCTTGAGTTGCAGAAATAGAAGGAAGGTTTTGACAGAGAGGCATGTAACAGGTGAGAACAGTAGCCGTCCACATAAATATAAATCTGAGCATTTAATTCGTTTAATTAATAGATGGCTAGCATGACCATATATACCCATTTCTACGTTATGACTTTTCGCCAATTATTATTGATTTCCATTTCTGCTTTAAAAGAGAATGAAAGAGATGAAGATGAATATCGTTTGCGTTTGCAATAAGCACTCCTCTAAAAAGATCAATAAGCACTCTTAGAAGACCGAAAGTATAGTTAGATTCTGCGAACTTGAAAACGCAAAAATGCATAGTTTGATGATTCAATTAGTTCCTAGTCTTCTAAGGCATGCCCAGCAGGGGAATGAAATGTGATTAAAACTTGTGATGCATGCAGATCAGATCAACCATGCAGATCAGATCGACCATGCAGCGTTATTTGTTTCTAATTACGATCAATGAAGCAAAATCTAAAATAGATATTACTCAACTGTTCACAGATTTAAAAAAGTTGACTGCAAGCCAGAGTGCCGCGCTTTGCCGGAGTATCAGATCCTCTACATCGATGGTGAGGCAGTTTCTTGGGTATTTTAAATCAAATCCTCTGAATCCATGTTTCTTGGGTATTTTAAATTAAATCCTCTGAATCCATGTTTCTTGGTTTTTTAACTAAATCCTCTGAATCCATGTTGAAGCAGTTTTTTGGTTTTTTAAATTAGACCCTCTGCATCCATGTTGAGGCAGCAGCGTATATAGATCCCTCGCTGCACAGAAAGCCAGAGAAACACATCTAAGGGCAAGGAAAAATGGATTGAGCAACGTCGTAACCCTTGCAAATATCAGATTCATCCCTTGGAGGTAAGCATGGCATTTTCTTGACTGACTCTGTTAATTTAGCATTATGGAGATTAATTGGGGATTTTATCAGAAATACATACATTTGAGATGAAGAGATTGTTCAGATTGTACTATACTTGCATTGAATTTCTTGTAAAAGTGGATATGCTTCTCTCCTAGCTTTCTACCTGTCCCTTAAATAATATCAATGGTTTGCTTCTGCATTAGCTATCTCAGGTTTCGCACATAATCTGTTATATTTTCTAGGTTAAGAATCTGTTACATCCAAGGGTAGGGTCCTGACAACGCTCTTCAGTGATTTATTTTATCATTCGTAGCTAAAACCTACCTACTATCAAAAATATATACAGGTTATTTCGTTACTCAGATTGAATTTCTGGGATTATATTTGGATTCAATATATTTGGTTTATATATATATTCAATTTCTGAGTTATGTTGGACTTGTAATTTAATGTGTCAAAGTTTCTAAACAGTCAGCATGTGGATCATATGGATTTGATTTGGATGTCATGGCTTTATTCATATGGTTACAATTTGGACATCCAGTGGAAAAGATATTATTATGTTTGCTGGCATTAAGGTTTTTTAACAATAGATTTGTTAAGCTCATCAAAATATGTACATAAAAGAGCATTTAACAATTATTATTGATCACATATTGTTCGCCTCCTTTAGGTTTTGAAAGGGTAAAAATATATGTTCACATGATTTGGCAAGGCACATCGAATCAATAGGACTGTGTGCATGGGTAGAAACTTTCCGTGTGATTGTTGTTGCTGCCCCACCTCAATTCAATTTGCAAGGGAGTCGGCCATTTTCAAATGTTTCATTGCTTCTTCTTGTGACCCTCTCAATAATACTCAATTCACTCCAAATAGTAAAACATGGTAGTATCTACCTTTTTAACATTGTGAGTTTGTGGCTTTTATCATATTCACAAATTTCATTGAGCCATTTTGAAATGTTTCAGTGCTTCATCCTCGTGTGAACATGCCAATAATGCTCAATTCACTCTAAATAGCAAACCGTGGTAGTAATTACACTCTTAACATTGTGATTTTCGTGTATGTGGATTTATTATATTCACAAATTTCATTGTCATATCTACGCAGATTGAATTTCTGGGTGGATTCTTCTCTCCAATCACTTTCGACTATATTCGGGTTTATATTTTGGATTCTTTTGATTTATAGATTAGGCATAGATCAACCTAAATTTTAATAATAGTTGTTGTTGTTGTTTTCGCAGATGATAAGAAAGATATGAAGAATGTACAATCATGCTAAGATAGATGAAACATCTAGATATGAGCTCATTATGTTATCTTGAGCCAAAATAAACTAGCTTTCATTTATTTTTCATATTTATTATGTAATTACTCTAAAGACATTATAATAATAAAAAGTATTATTTTGTTGGAAGGGGCTGAAAAGCCCTTTCTCATTGCTCTTGAGGATGGACCATGGCTATCCTCAAGGGTTTGTTTCCCTCTCTCCTCCTTACCTTTTCATTTACTTTTATTTCTTTATTTGAGAACTAGATAGTTTTAGTTTAATAGATTGTAAATTAAAAAGTATCAAATAATGCATCAACATAAAAAAAATTATAACATGTTAATTGAAATTCTCAAATTTTAAATAAACTTGAAGCTATGTAAATGCATGTGATTTATTCAATATAATATTTTTCCAACCATGGATTCTTGTGATAATTGCACAATTTTTTGATGTTGTTTAGTAGCTCAATTTGTGTATGATCAAGTAGTATGTCTTTATTGTATGTACATTGATTCGTGCGTGGTAATTGCAAAATTTTTGTATCCCTATTCAGTGACTGAATTTTTGTATGATCAAGTTGTATGCTTTTACTGTATACATTTATTGATGTTGTTTTCTATTACATTGTGATCATGAATTTCAATGCAAAATTTCGTGTAATGGTTGTTGTTTGAGTTTCATTTATATGATTGTGTTTTATAATGAATGAGTAACATGTTAATATGTATTTCGAAATGTGTGGGAATTTTCTTAGTTAATGTTTGGTGCTTGGTATCTATATCATGTTTGTGAATTTAAAACTTTTTTGTGTGTGTGATCACTAAAATTTGTTATGTAATGTTCAATGTATTTGTGTGGCTTTATAATGATTTTTGTGATGTTCATTATTTGATGTGTATTTGTGATTGTGTATGAGAATGGTTGTTGTTTGGGATTTACTTACATAGTTGTGCATCTACAATGAATGTGGATGACATGTTTGAGATGTACTTTGATCAAGTTGTATGTTTTTATTCTATACATTGATTCATGTGTTTTTCTATTTCTTTGTGATCATGAATTTAAATGCAGATTTTTTTTTAGTAGTTTCTGTTTGACTTTCAAATATATGATTATGTTTTACAATTTATGTGCGACATGTGAATATGTATTTTGAAATGTGAGAGAATTTTCTTTATTAATGTTTGGTGCTTGGTGTCTATATTATGTTTGTGTATTCAAAACTTGTTTCTGTGTGACGACTAATATTTCATATGTAATGTTCAATGTATGATGTTTGTGTATTTACAATGCTTTTTGTGATGTTCATAATTTGATGTGTGTTTGTGATTGTGTATGAAAATGGTTGTTGTTTGGGCTTTACATACATAGTTGTGCATTTGCAATGAATGTGGATGACATGTTTGATATGTGCTTTGATCAAGTTGTATATTATGTTTGTGTATTCAAAACTTGTTTGTGTGTGATGACCAATATTTGATATGTAATGTTCAATGTATCTTTGTGTCTCTACAATGCTTTTTGTGATGTTCATTATTTGATGTGTATTTTTGATTGTGTATGAGAATGGATGTTGTAAGGGCTTTACTTACATAGTTGTGCATTTACAATGAATATGGATGACATGTTTGATATGTAATTTGCTCAAGTTGTATGTTTTTATTGTATACATTGATTCATGTGTTTTTCTACTTCTTTGTGATCATGAATTTAAATGCAGAATTTTGTGTAGTAGTTGTTGTTTGACTTTCAAATATATGATTGTGTTTTACAATGAATGTGTGACATGTGAATATGTATTTTGAAATGTGAGAATTTTCTTTATTAATGCTCGGTTCTTGGTGTCTATATTATGTTTGTGTACTTAAAACTTGATTGTCTATGAGGACCAATATTTGATATGTAATGTTCAATGTATGATGTTTGTGTATTTACAATGCTTTTTCTGATGTTCATTATTTGATGTGTATTTGTGATTGTGTATGAGAATGGTTGTTGTTTGGGCTTTACTTACATAGTTGTGCATTTACAATGAATGTGGATGACATGTTTGAGATGCACTTTGATAAAGTTGTATGTTTTTATTCTATACATTGATTCATGTGTTTTTCTATTTCTTTGTGATCATGAATTTAAATGCAGAATTTTTTGTAGTAGTTGTTGTTTGACTTTCAAATATATGATTGTGTTTTACAATGAATGTGTGGCATGTGAATATGTGTTTTGAAATATGAGAGAATTTTCTTTATTACTTCTTGACGTCTATATTATGTTTGTGTATTCAAAACTTGTTTGTGTGTGATGACCAATATTTGATATGTAATGTTCAATGTATCTTTTTGTCTTTACATTACTTTTTGGGATGTTCATTATTTAATGTGTATTTGTGATTATGTATAAGAATGATTGTTATTTGGTCTTTCCTTACTTACATAAATCATTATTATTGTTAATACTTATAAGAAATAAAATTATAAAATATTATTATAAAAATTTATTTAAGTATCAAATAATGCATCAACATAAAAAATTATAACATGTTAATTGAAATTCTGGAATTTTAAATAAACTTGAAGCTATGTAAATGCAATTGATTTAGTCAATATAATATTTTTCCAACCATGGATTCTTGTGATAATTGCACAGTTTTTGGATGTTGTTTAGTAGCTCAATTTGTGTATGATCAAGCAGTATGTCTTTATTGTATGTACATTGATTCGTGCGTGGTAATTGCAAAATTTTTGTATCCCTATTCAGTGATTGAATTTTTGTATGATCACGTTGTATGCTTTTATTGTATACATTTGTTGATGTTGTTTTCTATTACTTAGTGATCATGGATCTCAACACAAAATTTTGTGTAATGATTGTTGTTTGAGTTTCATTTATATGATTGTGTTTTACAATGAATGAGTGACATGTTAATATGTATTTCGAAATGTGTGAGAATTTTCTTTGTTAATGTTTGGTGCTGGGTATCTATATCATGTTTGTGCATTTAAAACTTTTTTGTGTGTTTGATCACTAAAATTTGTTATGTAATGTTCAATGTATTTGTGTGTCTTGATAATGCTTTTTGTGATGTTCATTATTTGATGTGTATTTGTGATTGTGTATGAGAATGGTTGTTGTTTGGGCTTTACTTACATAGTTGTGCATTTACAATGAATGCGGATGACATGTTTGAGATGTATTTTGATCAAGTTGTATGTTTTTATTGTATACATTGATTCATGTGTTTTTCTATTTCTTTGTGATCAAGAATTTAAATGCATAATTTTTTGTAGTAGTTGTTGTTTGACTTTCAAATATATGATTGCGTTTTACAATGAATATGTGACATGTGAATATGTATTTTGGAATGTGAGAGAATTTTCTTTATTAATTTTTGGTGCTTGGTGTCTATATTATGTTTGTGTATTCAAAACTTGTTTGTGTGTGATGACTAATATTTGATATGTAATGTTCAATGTATGATGTTTGTGTATTTACAATTCTTTTTGTGATGTTCATAATTTGATGTGTGTTTGTGATTGTGTATGAAAATGGTTGTTGTTTGGGCTTTACTTACATAGTTGTGCATTTACAATGAATGTGGATGACATGTTTGATATGTGATTTGATCAAGTTGTATATTATGTTTGTGTGTGATGACCAATTTTTGATATGTAATGTTCAATGTATATTTGTGTCTCTACAATGCTTTTTGTGATGTTCATTATTTGATGTGTATTTTTGATTGTGTATGAGAATGGATGTTGTAAGGCCTTTGCTTACATAGTTGTGCATTTACAATGAATGTGGATGACATGTTTGATATGTAATTTGATCAAGTTGTATGTTTTTATTGTATACGTTGATTCATGTGTTTTTCTACTTCTTTGTGATCATGAATTTAAATGCAGAATTTTGTGTAGTAGTTGTTGTTTGACTTTCAAATATATGATTGTGTTTTACAATGAATGTGTGACATGTGATATGTATTTTGAAATGTGAGAACTTTATTAATGCTTGGTTCTTGGTGTCTATATTATGTTTGTGTATTTAAAACTCGTTTGTCTGTGAGGACCAATATTTGATATGTAATGTTCAATGTATGATGTTTGTGTATTTACAATGTTGTTTGTGATGTTCATTATTTGATGTGTATTTGTGATTGTGTATGAGAATGGTTGTTGTTTGGGCTTTACTTACATAGTTGTCCATTTACAATGAATGTGGATGACATGTTTGAGATGTACTTTGATCAAGTTGTATGTTTTTATTCTATACATTGATTCATGTGTTTTTCTATTTCTTTGTGATCATGAATTTAAATACAGAATTTTGTGTAGTAATTGTTGTTTGACTTTCAAATATATGATTGTGTTTTACAATGAATGTGTGGCATGTGAATATGTGTTTTGAAATGTGAGAGAATTTTCTTTATTACTTCTTGATGTCTATATTATGTTTGTGTATTCAAAACTTGTCTGTGTGTGATGACCAATATTTGATATGTAATGTTCAATGTATCTTTTTGTCTTTACAATACTTTTTGGGATGTTCATTATTTAATGTATATTTGTGATTGTGTATAAGAATGATTGTTGTTTGGACTTTCCTTTACATAAATCATTATTATTGTTAATATTAATAAGAAATAAATATTAATTTAAGTATTATCATTATCAATATTTATTAAATACTATAGAAAAAATATTTAACAAAAATAATAAGAAGAAGAAGATTGTATTAATAAGTAATTTAAATTTAAACTTTTTAAATAAATTCTCATATTTTATATATATATATATATATATATATATATATATATATATATATATATTATATATATATAATTTATTATATATTTTTTTTTTCTTCTGAGTAAAGACTATGCTATTAATATTAAAAAGAGAAAAAATATGTACAAAGAGGATTGAACCTCTGAGGGAGCCATAGCCATCCCTCTGTCAAGAAACTTTTACAAAAATTGCTTACAGCAGTTATCATAGCCTGCAAAAATCTGAACAAACCTCTATAGACCAAAACTAAACAGCATGAAACTGATAACTGTATTTTTGCATGTTTACAAGAAAGGAGGTCCACAGCAAAATTCCTGCGTATGAACGGTTACAAGCTGAAAATGCTCTGTACCGAGTGGCCTGATATTTAACCGCAAAATCTGGAAAATTCAAAACTAAATTGCTATCCCGAAGTTGCAAGCAGATAGACTGAGACTTACTTGGTATTAATATATTATGTTAATATTTAATATATTAAAATTTATTTATAATTATTTTAGTATATAATATAGTTTTAGAATATTAAAAATAATATATATATATATATATATATATATATATATAATATATATATATATATATATATATAATTAATTTTTTAATTCCATAATATATTAAAAGATAAGTCATTTTAATGGATTGTGTATTTACAATTTTGTGTGTAATAAAATATGAAGGATTGTTTATATGTTTTTGTATTTACAATATTTTTGAATGTAATGATGAAAATATGATATGTTGTTTGAGTACTTGTGTATCTATATGTTTTTGAATAGCATCATGAAAATTTGATTTGATGTTGGTATATGTATTTTTGAATATAATGATGATTGTTGTTTCATTGGGTGGTTTGTTCTTTATCATTTGTTCATTGTGATTGTGTATATGCTTGGAATGTGAGAAGGAGCAAAATTTGATATGGCATATTTTTGCATTTGCAATAATATTATTGAAATGATCAAATTTGGTCTCTATTTTCCATTAAAATTTATTGCACAATAAATTAAATGGGGTGATTGAGAGAGTGTAGAGGGAAATTGTAATATTATATAAACTATAAGTGAGGGGTAGCTCAAATGAACTTTAATCTATTGCATAGGGAAATCAAATAAGGGGCGGGGTTGGGGGAGTGATGTGTGAAATAGCAGTATAACTATAAATTAGGAGTGAGGGTGGGGCCAAATAAACTTCCAATAGAAAATTTATATCGCAAAAAATTTCCAAAAACCAA
>APFE030770270.1:0-10094 GCA_000404065.3 Pinus taeda | reverse complement strand
TTTATTTAAAAATCTCTAAGTGAATATTATTATATAATTAAAAGATTTAATAAATATATCCAATTTACCATGGGATTTTTATGTTTCCATATGAGATATGTTAAATTTCTGATACTAGTTAGATTTATTTTCTCATATAATTTAATTTATCTCCAGTTTATTATTTATTTACTCAGATAATAATTGAATTAATCAGAGAAACAGAATGCAACTGAAATAAATCAGAAAAAGTAATCACACATTGCAAAAATTAATTATTCCACGAACAATTATCCATCATTTCATTATCCAAAAAATCTAGGTTTTTTGACCCAAAGAAATATAAGGAGAAATACAATCTAGAACCTGCAACCCATCTCCCTTTGAATGAATTTGACCTAGGTAAATTGGTCTCAAGAAAATTTTCCTCCATATGAAATCAATCTAAAGAAATCAACCTCCAACAATTAAATCTTCACCCTACAACAACTGGATATAAACCCTGCCACTAATGCGTACTAAACAAATCCCAGCACTCGATCAAAAGAAGAAATATATGAGGAAGGAATAAAAGTTTGTTGCTCGTAGTCATATCTCTAAGACTAGAAGATCAAGAATGAGTGAATGTAAAAGGACTATCTTATTCCCCAAATATATATATATATATATATAATAATATATTATATATTGAGGAGAAGAGAGAGAAGAGAGAGAGAGAGAGAGAGAGAGAGATAAGGAACACCATTAATACTATATGCTTACAAGCAACCTATAATGACATTTGTCGACAACTACGTTCCATAGGTACACATGTCAAGCTCTAAGGTGATGTCATCTGCAAGCAAGGATCTTAATTCAAGGACACTCCACAAGGTGGTCCAACACTACTACAAACATCCCAACCATGTACGTTCCACTTCCCCTTGCATGAACAATATTGCAACATAGGCATCCTCATGTCAAATCTAAATCTTCATGAAAGCTCTGCGGTAGTGCGCCACTCTGCCGGCCAGCGATCAAGTACTGCACCAATCGCGTCATTTGTTGCCAAGTAAGGCAAATCATACCATGTTTGTTCAGGGTCCTTCGAGGCTCTGATCTACACGCAGTGAAAGCCTGCCTATAAATCCACATACCTGCAAGTTGACGAATACAGTAGGTGACAACCGCATTTGTGATTGATAGCCATGTAGATGTTCATTTGCATCAAGATCCAGAAGATCTTGTTTCCCTTGATGCAGTGAGCATCCTTGGTCCCCCACAACGAAGCATACTTCGCTACTTTTGGTAGGTCCAACTCGATTGAGGGGAATTTACTGTCTTTCGACAGCTCCTAGGCTACTAGCACAATAGACAGTAAGAGCCCCTCATAGTGGAAGGTCTTTTTGAGCTCCTGTGTCTCGCGAAAGTAAGCAAGGAACTCACCGTAGAGAAAACGCGCCCAATTAAACTGGACTCCTTTAGTGCACTGGGTTGCAAGAGAGAAAACTAGTGGCCACACTTCATCTGTGTGACACTACATCATAACCTTTCCTGCCAAAATCTGCGTGGCCACCTTGACCACAGGGTCATAGATACTTGAGATGGCATAGCCTCGCAACTTCTTTACAAGCTTGAATTTCTCCTTCATGGTCTCCGCGAGGGCCAGCTTGCCACCCTACTTTGGTAAAACGTTCACATCTGACCCCGATCCAAAATAACCTGATCCATTTCATATTCTCCTATCTGCGTGGTTAGCCTCATCTCTCATCCTGTCCTTGGTTTATGCTTTATTCACATCCAAGGTGTGACAAAACAGGTGCACCCATTCAGGTTGGTGCTTCGCTCCATAAGCCTTAGCTCATTTGGCCAAGTGTACAAGTGGATCATCTTTCCTGTCATATTTGTCTGTCATTCATATCTTTGGCTTCCCAAAGCGTGTTCTCATCATCCTCCTACACTCACGCTAATCATCAAAGCTACCCTTGTGCCTACCCCACCATCTTTTGGGCGTAGTGCGCAGTGTCCAGTGTAAAGCCTGGAAGCATTGATTTTTTGGTACCTCCCTATCAAATGCATCCAAAATACATCTACATCATTCAGGCCATCGTAAGTGGGCATATCTCTTACCTCTAACGATACACAGTGCAGTGACTAGGTCATCATGTTACAACTCAGCGTGGTTACTTCATGTAGCCAATTTTTCTAGCTCTCTAATTCTTCATCAGAGTCTAAGGTGCAGGAACCCTTGCGATCCCATGCAATTCGTCCATCTGCTGTCGGATTCACCCAATCTTGGTCTCACATTGTTATTTTATATATGGGGTCCAAATCATCATCGCTCTCATAATCACAGACTGGTTCACTATAGCGTGATCCTTTAGCAGGATCTAGGGGTACTATTACATAAAGCGATTTATTTTCAAATACCATTTTCTGCTTCTTTAGGTTGGTTACCCCATTCATGTTAGTAGCCCAATCAATGCCAAGGAACACAAGGTAGGGGTTGTTGTCATCCATAATTTCTATTACTTCAAATTCAGCCAATGCACTCGTGCCTTGAATATCTATAGTTACTCCTTTGAGCCATCCCATGGGAATGATCTTCTGTTGATTTCTCATCCTTAACTGAATCGATGGCCATTGCAGCTCAGGTCTTCCCATCCGCTACCAAGTTTGCTTTGGTAAAACGTTCAGATCTGACCCCAGATCCAAAATAACCTGACCCATTTCATATTCTCCTATCAGTGCGGTTAGCCTCATCTCTCATCCTGTCCTTGCTTTATGCTTACGAATCTTCCATACAATGCGCGGTTCACCTGGAGTGTTTCCAGCGCATCTATTTATAAGTTCTTGTAATCCCTTCGCAACCTTGCTATCATGCAGTAGCTTCATGCAGGTCTCTAGAAATGTTGTAAGCATAGAAGGGTCCATTTCCTTATCGGGCTTATCCATGATCCCTGAGGTAGAGGCCTTAGCGAAGCTCTTCTTTGCTTCCATGAACATTTCACATGCGCGCTCCAAATGAAATTCATTCTCATTCAACAGAGCTTTATGAACCCGTGCATTGTCTTCGGGTTGTTTCCCCTTATCATCGCCCATAGCAATTCCACTTCGGAGCACTATATTCACATTTGGATCCTCTTCACGAGGCTCAACCCTCATCATCTATAGGTTCTGAGTCGACTAAGGTGGTAGTGTCACGTATCCTCACTATCGGCATAGGATAGCCCTCTGTCTCATGATCAAATTGGGTACAATATTTGCACAACAGCCGCATTGGGTTAGTGCATTCACAGGCATAGTGTCTTGGTCCTCCACGGTTGTAGCAGATTAGCTGCCCCCGACCTCTGCAAGGTCCTCCTCCACCTCGGCCTCGTCTGCGCCCCTGAAAGCTTGTTCGCACCATCCCAGTGCTTTGGTAAGGGGGATGTATTTCTGATTGAACCCTATAGGTAGGAGTTTTGTCCATCATCAACTCATAACTTCTGCAGTTGCACTCATCATGCCCTACCGACTTGTAGAAATTGCAGAACAGTTGTTGCAGTGTTTGTACAAACTTCTGTAGCAAATGACAGTTATCTACCGTATGTTTCCCTGTTGCGTGACATATAGCGCACCACAACGCAGGCCTCGATTTTATTGGACAAACTTGGAATCATTCCAGGCTTACCCTGTACCAGGAAAACTTGACCATCGTAAAACCTACTTGAAGTTGTTACAGTAGGTAATATTTCCCATATTAATACTTAGTTGACACCTAGTTTGTGAACATAAAGCCACAAGTGCCATGCTTGACCGAATGTCGCTACTACTTCCCCCATCATCATGTTGCAAGTAATAAAAGATCCTCTCATTAATTAGCATAAATTCACATGTGCTTGCATGGCTGGGGGGTGCCATGCCACCCAACCTTAATTATAATTAAGATCAAATGGGTGGCATGCCCCTCCCGGAGCCTCACTTCATGACGTTTTTTCAACCCCAATGGGAGCATGTAGATGCTTATTACTTGAATGTATATTTTTATCTTAATTAGTGATTTAAATATACACCATATTAAGGGGAGACCTTTTAGGGAAAGGTAGAACAAGGAAAGTGGAATGTAAGTAGATGGTGGAGACTTATAACACATTTGGCATTTTCTTTTATCTACATCATACTTATTGAATTTTTGGTCTTCCAACATAATCCTTTATTATGAAGGTATTCGTTAGTAACTAATTATAAGTAATTTTTTTATTTTAATATATTTTGATGACAGTGGGATGCATTACATTAATACATTATAAACAACATTGATTGGATTACGGTGTCGACTGAAAGATGGAAAAAATCAGTTGATGGTAACTTATCATGGCATAGTGTGGCTACATTGGTCAATGAAGCTGAACGTGAGAGAGATACCAATATTACAAAGAGGGAAATTGATTCATAAAATGGTTTGAAACATAATCACGTAAGCATATCCCCCAATACTATTTAGTTTTTTTTTTTAATATTATATTGATTTATATGGTGTGCCTTTTTCTTAATTTGAATAATTTCTAGGTATAAATATTATTACCAATTGAGAAGGAATATTTTATGTGTGTGACATTACACAACTAAAATACTATAAGGCTATGTGGTGTAATGGCCACAAATTTCACATCAAAAATATGGATGAAAAGATAAAAACTTTTAAAAGTGGGATTTTCAAAGTATTTCGAGTTACTAATGTTTCCTCTACAAGCAACACACATCCAGAAGTGTCTAAAAATCGATACTAGTATTTGGAAGATATAATTGAGTGTGATTGTAAATCCTCCAAAACAATTTTGTTGGATGTCAAATGGTAAAAGCTACAAATGAAAAAATGTGATCTTGAAAGAACTTTCGTTGAAGATGCTAATGGATTTACCATGGTTGATATAAGGAATATTGAGATTCCATGTGATTTTGGAAGCTCAAATGGTGACTTCAACTGACACTGCCCCCACCCCGCCCCACTCGTGTTACTTTAAATTCCCAAATACCTAATTTGTTCACTATAAATTAGAACGTAGGTGAAATCCTTAGAAATATAAGATATAATTTTGGACAACAAGGGTACAATTCATATTCCAACATAAATGAAGATAAAATGCAATGCTCCAGACATTCTATGTTATACAACATTTCTTTCTAGTGTGCCCTAGAAAAGACAATATAGCTCCTTCCAAATCCTACATAAAGCATTTACCATCTTTAGTTGAGTCTTTTCGATCTTTCTTCACTGGCTCCATTGTTACTTTATGGGACCAATAAGCAACGTGGGCCGAAATGTCCAATTGTTCCCTAGTATTTTTTTTAGAGTGAGAATAATGTTTAACCTATAGCTTACTCTATAATTCAACAATACAAATGAATGGTGGCAGTGAAATCTTTAGGGAAGATTCAGTTTTTATGTTATATTAAAGAGAGTTAAAACCTAAACTTAGCTAGATTTGAATATTTTCATAATTTAACACATAGTTCAAAGTTAATATTTTGGGAGATTGCTTGGTTAAAAGAAACACACAAAGCTCCATATCTAGCGCTGAGAAATGTTTTCCTACGTTGAATGATATTAATTGCTATCAATGTGTGCAAAGAGAGAGAAAAATATCCATACTCATTTGAGATTTATGATACTCTTGCAGGTTTAGTGTGGCTCAATAAGTTGAAATCTAAATCAAGGTTGAACGAGGTAACCACAAGAGAATTGCACAGTATTAATCACTATCAATGTGTTCACAGAGAGAAAAATATCCATACTCATTTCATAATTGTGATACTCTTTCAGGTTAAGTGTGGTTCGAGAACCTGAAATCTAAATCAATGTTGCACGAGGTAACCAAAAGAGAACTATAGACAAGTAGAATGGAATTGAACCATTCTTCATCTTTTCGATATTTGTTCTTGTGCAATGGTTCACAATATGGTCATCTATGTTATACTTTATTTGAAGGTGTTTGTTACTAGTTTTTGGTCGTAGAAGGTGAATTGAGATCTTGACAACTTTGAGAAAATAGCTCCATAAATTAATGCTAATTTGTTATTAAAGCAAGTGCCTTAATAATTTGAGAACTCCTTTGTGACTATGGTTGTCAGATTCCAGTATGTTTTACTAGAATGAAATGTTCATATTCAACGAATATTTATATGTCAAAATGATTCTTGAATTTATGCCTTACAATGTTTCTTCATATTCAATGATTCTTTATATGTCAAAATGATTCTCAAATTTGCAACATCTAGTGCAATTGCTAGTGGCTAACAATGGACTAAATGGACTATGATGCATCTCTTCTATTTAAACATTTCGGAAGATTGATTTATTCACATTTGTGGTGAGGGTGAACCACATTAGATGGTTCCTAATGATGAACCACATTAGCTGATTCCTGATGATGAACTGCATCAGCTAGTTCGAAATGTCTTGCCAATCTCAATGATGCGATTATACCAAAAGAGAATCTCATTATGAATAAAAATTTACAATACAAATATTAAAACTATTAATGTAGTAATAACATGAATTAAGTAACAATAATAATTATTATAGTAGTAAAACATTAAACATAATATTTCAAACATATATTTATTTATTTTCCAAAGTAAATAAAACACGGCTAAGCGTTTTCGATGGATTTTCAAATTGTGACTCAAGGAGGAGGGGGAAAGAGAGGGAAATAAATAGTGAAAGTCGGAGAGGGGGGAAAGAGAGGTAGTGAGAGTGACACAAGGAGAGAGAGAGAGAAAGGGAGAGAGAATGAGAGAGAGAAAGAAAAGAAAAGAGAGTGAGGTAGAGAGATAGAGGGAGAGATGGAGAGAAAGAGAGAGAAGGAGAGAGGGACGAAGAGAGAGCGAATAAGAGATGAGTGGGAGGGGGGATGAGAGAGGGAGTGAGTGAGAGAGAGTGGGAAAATTAGAGAGGGGGAGGGAGGGGAAGAGTTTGATAAAGGGAGAATAATGTTTAACCTGTAACTGTTAAAGACACACATGGCAAAAGGAGTATGAAAGATAAAACATGAGAGTACGTTTATTATTAACAAATCATATACATTTATAGTACATGGTGTGACTGTTGGGTTCCACGTCCCAAGGTCTCTTGGACTTCCTTAGCCTATTCTTCTTCCACACTAACCCATATAGGATTAGATGTCCAACATCCCCCCCCCCCCCTTAATCCGAAGGGTTATGTATGAGTCCAAGAAGAGAGCTGTAATATAAAACGTGAAAAAAATGCATGGAAGCACTAGGTTGAATGTGCTCTCTGAAATGTTGGTATAAAGGGTGGTGGTTTAAGGATGACCACCAACACTGGTATGCTTAGTGCAATTCCTAGAACTCTTTCAAAACTGGCAAGAAGTTGAAGTCTTCTGCTAGAGGAAGTGCCCCTATTGTTTTGAAGAGGGAAACCTTCAACCATGAAAGGGAGGTCTCACCTCGCATAAAAGGGAGAAGTTCAACTTGAAAAGGGAAGTCTCAACCTGTGATGGTTTAAGGATGACCACCAACTATGGAATGCTTAATGCAATTCTTGGAACTCTTCCAAAATTGGCAAGAAGATGAAGTCTTATGCTAGACGAAGTGTCCCCAATTCTATTCCTGGAATTCTTCTGAAACTGGCAAGAAGTTGAAGTCTTCTACTAGAGGAAGTGTCCCAAATTATTTGAAGAGGCATTACCAACTGAAGGCATGCTCAAGGGCATCTTTGTCTCTGCCTACAACTCTGAATCTGGTATGGCAGGTTGCGGCTCAAGCTCGCTTGATGTGGCTTTGAAGCTTGTAGATGACCATCATCCCCCCCCCCTATCATATACAAGGTAAGATGATGGAGAAAACTCAACTGCAATACTGTTCAATACTCTTGAATAAGTTCTGACATGTGACTGAAATATCTTCTTGGTTGTTGATGCCCATTGCCAAGAAGCAATCCATCCAAGATGAATATTTGTTCTTGTAGGAGGCTTGTTTCTGAAGCATCTGTTCGAAGAATGGTTGGTTTTATGACAATGCTTACACGGATGAAGATTAAAACAATGATCTTTTAGATGGCCAACTCGGTCACAATGTTGGCATTTCATAATCTGTTGTTGTTTCTGTTGCTTTGGAAGAGGGGCAGAATCTGGAACAACTGAAGGTGAACTGTCATGAAGAACAAGTGAAGATGAAATGTCCTCAAGAAATCCAATACTTTGAAATTGGATTGGTTTGGAGTAGTCTGGAATATGAAAGGACACGTCCTTCTCGTATCCAAGACCTGTTCTGTGCTTGTTATGGACAAGCTCTTCCCATGGTCTGATGATAGGTTTGGGAAGTGCAAACTGAAATTCTGCATTTGCATGTGACTTTGCTACTTCCTTCGGCACTGGATTTGAATCAACTTGTTGCTTATGGGAGTCAGAATGATGATGCCATTGCTGTAATTCTTCCTGCTGCAGTTATGATTCAAGTTGCAGAAACTCTGTCTTTTCATGTGCATTTTGCAGACAAGTTTGAATGTCTCTGAGAATTGATTTATCAATCATGATTGTACTATTGACAGTAGAATGTCTTAAATTTTTTAGTAATTCCAACACTCCATCGTTATCAAGAAACTTGCTAGAGGTACTGAAATCAACTTATGGATTTCCCTTCTCTTCAACATGCTTACTAGTATCCAGTCCACAACTATTTGCATCTTTGTTTTCAACTTTCATGCCTAGACTCTCCCTAGTAGAAGATGAAACTTTCTCATCTCCACTAGAAGTCTGAGAAGATTCAGCTTCCCATGCACTTGCTTCTCTATCTTCCGGAAGAAATGCTGCACTATATACATCTGGACAAGACACACAATCTTTGTTCTTTTCTGCATTTCTAACTGCAATAGCACCTGTATCAGTCATAGTTGATTTGCTCTCAACGCCTAGGGAAGCATTAGACTCTGAAGTTGGAGATGATTTTCTATCCAAATGGACTAAACCTCCATCAAGTGTACAACTTTTCCCTATAGAGGTTACAAATATTGTGCTTTGAGAAAGACACCCAACATTTTCTTTTTGCACAGAATTCATGTCTTCGAAATCAAAATTTACATTGGTATTTTCAAACTTGGCACAAGGATATGCCATTGCAACAGAGACATGTTGTCCCCTTGCATGTGGACAATAATCCTCCGTTAAACTTGCAGCAGTAGTTACAGGTATATATGTTTGGCCTTTAAAACAGACAGTGGTTGCCATCTGTCTTTCCTCAACTGACCGTGACCTTAAATCATTCTCAGTAGACATGCATTCTTTGTTCTCATTTCCTTCCGACAAAAGCAACACATTTGCAGTTGATTCACTAGAAGTTTCTCTATATCTTCCCTGGTTATCTCCATTTGCAAGTATATGTTGTTCTCTGCCCTTTATGATTACAGACGACAAATTAGGTTTTCCAGTAAGCATTCACTCAGGTGATTACTTTGCTGACGATGTTACTTGCATTGTTGAATATTCTGATGAAGAACGCATTAGATCAAGATGGTTATCATCCAATGGACACATCACTTTTTTATCACTCTGAAGCTCGAACAGTTCGTAGCCATCACAGTTTTCCAGGCTGGTGATGCGCTTATCCAACTATATCACAATTTTATTTCAGATTTTAAGACAAAGATCATTCTACTTAAGCTTGCACTTTTTCTGTTTTTGTTTCTTGTCAATGCATAGAAAGGGAAGCTGCTATCAGCTACTTAGAGGGAGTAATCGAGAAGCTTCGTGCCACAAGGGATACACGAATTGAGGAACCAATACTATATGTTAGAAGGCAAATAGCTGCATTAAAACTTGAAAAAAGTGAACAGAAAGAATGTAAAAAGCTACTAGATGAGGGAAAAAATACACTTGACAGTATGATTGATATAGATCCTTTTGTTTATGCAAACTACCATTGGGTCTCATCTCAGTATCATAAGTTGAGACAAGAATTTGCTAAGTTTTATAAAAGTGCTCTTCTGTTTCTGGCTTATACTCAAGCAATACTGGTTCAAAGCACTCACGATGTTTTAGTACACAATGTTCAACGCGACAGAAATTAGATGTTGGTCCAGAAATGGATACACAGGTTCAACTTGCACAAGGGTCTTTGACATCAACAATCCTCTT
>APFE030770266.1:0-36794 GCA_000404065.3 Pinus taeda | reverse complement strand
AGATTGGTCTAGGACCACTGGTACACTCTATGAGACTGCAATACTGATCTAAGACTAATGGTAGGAGTGGTACTTACTATGAAGCTAACTTCGGGTCAGTTGAGACTGGTCAGGGACTAGTGGTATGCACTCTGAGACTGACTTTGAGTCAGTGTAGGATGATACTGGTTTGGGACCAGTGGAGTTGTACTCACTATGACACTGACTTTGAGTTGGTTGATACTGGTCTGCGACCAGTGGTACATACTCTGAGACTGACTTTGAGTCAGTATGATACATCCTCAATCATTTCTTGTTCTTCATAATTCGGACAAAAGCAGAGCAAAATAGAGCAATGCAAGAACAAAGCAGAACAGTACAGATCAATACAGGGAAGAATATGAAAAAGCAGAATAGGCATAATAGAGCAGAGCAAGGCAAGGGTTAGGCTATTATTGAAGCCCCAAAAATCGGGTCGACAACAAGGGGGATACTCACCCGGTCCGGACCTTGGTTGACAGCTCCTTATCCGTTTGGTATAGTGAGTCCGACTGGGGATAATGGGACCAGTTTCCCAACTTAAGGGTGTGTGTCTGTAGAGTTGGATGTTGCTGATCTAAAGTTCGTATATGAGCTACTTTAATCTAATTCTATGCTATTGTAATCTAATGAAAACAACACATCTAATCTATGCTAACCCGGGATGTAATTCTTCTATTATGCGATCTAAAGAGATTTCAAATAATGGTTGGTAATAAAGATCATTCAGCACTTATAAGAATATAAATCAGTTAAGATGAACCACTTTTCATAAAAAGTTAGGCAAAACAGTTGTGAACAGCATATCGCATAACAGGTTATTCACACATTAAACATAAATAAATGGCTCCACCATACAAAAGTGTCAAATGGTAACACAAGCATTCATGTAATAACATATAAACAACTAAAAAGTGTATATTGCTTTAAGAATATAAGAAGAAATGATCAAGAGATAAAAGTACCATTTATGACTGGTCCTACTCATAAGCTTCAAGCAACAATGATTTATCTTTCCTTGTTCTAATATCTACTAAGAGTACAGAAGTGCAACATCAGTAGCAGATATCAAATGCAAACATCAATAAATCTTGATCCTTCCATTCATCAAAACCTCCTCTGAGGGTGCAAAAGTGCATGTTCTAAGGATAAGTTTTTGACAAATTTCTGGACCCTTCTCTAAATGCATGAGAAGGGTTTAAATAAATAACCTAATTACACAAATTTAGGATACGGTTTTTTTTTAAATGACTGCCCTCTTTCTAAGCAAACTTATTTCTAAAAATTGGATCTAAATTCTAACTATTTCTGCATTTACTCCTTGATGTTGCAGGCATTCAATATTTGCCTAAGAAGAGTCGGCTGGTTGCTTTCCGCTTTTGTTTGAGTCAAGCAAATAGGAACGGCAAGTGCTGGCACTACTTTTTAGTAAATTAGAAGATATTTCTGGGGATCATCCTCTTGCTAGGTGATTTCACTGCATATAAACTTGGTAACATCCCGAATCTCCCTCAATTTGCTTCTGCTTTTTCTATCTTGGCTTCCAGACTTGTAGTGTGTTTTTTGTCTGTAGCGCCTTTTACTTTTCCGGGCGTAAGCTTCTTCAGAATTTTGTAAACATGCTGTTTTTTGTGAGCTTTTTTACCGTGAGTGTTGGATCGCCTATTGATATCAGTATCTATTCGGTAATGCTCTGGAACCTGAGGTTCTGCCGTATGCAGTATTTGTTTACGAGGGCATCTCTTCTCTGTCTTTGAGCATTTGACACTTTCCCCTTTTTCTTTTAGATGTTGTATGCACATTGCTCTATGTTGTTTCCTGTTCTTCATTCCTGTAGTTTACGCAAAGGAAAAGAGTTACAACAATAAATATTGACGCGAAGCTCTAAGCTCTATGAATGCATAACATAATGTCACATTGTGAATTGACTCTTTGAAAAACATAAAACTGTCCTTCATTAACACTTTGGCGTACATTCATTAATTTTGTTTAAGGCGTGCGCCAAATTTTTGATTTATGGACAACTTTTCTTGAATGCTGAGCCGAGGAAAATTTGCAATGGGCGGTTCTTGCAACTTGCATTTCATTATCGCGTTATCACATTTTTGTCAAGATTGCAGATCGCAGATCGCAGATTGCATTTATCGCAGATCGCAGATCGCATTGATCATATTAAACTATTGTGTGTTGTTTATGCGATGTCGCATATGGACCATCGGAGAATTCTCAAGATCTTCATTTATGGGTACTTCCTGATGTATGCGATGCGATGGATTTCGCGTCGCCTTTTTGCATTTTTTATGGTGCTCATAAAGAAATGTTTTTACTCTCTTCTCGCGATGCGACATATTTCCAAGGAGTTCAATACAAAAAGGATTTTTTTTTTGAATTTTTACTAAGGGTCCCCCCCTTGTTTAATGTTATTGCTGACACTAAATAAGGAGGGGGGTTGTTGGTGGCCACAACAATGGCGATTCACTTGGAAGAACCAGTTATCTCTGCTTCTCTACTGAAACTTACTTTAAAAACAGAAAAATTTTCATAAATCTAAAATTTCTTATGGAGAGATAGAGTATATTACGCTTTATTCTATTAATGATATTCTGTTTCAACCTATTTTTCTTCTAATTGTTTGCTTCCTCAGACTTGTCCTTGTATCTACATCAGCCATTACTTGGTCTTGTAAAGATAAAATAAGGTTTTCCCTGCGAATCAGTTTTAAATATGCTCATTTGTCGTAGGTAGAGCCTTTACTGCCAGTAGGCATCCATTGCCTCGACAGGGTTACCTGTTACCCAGTAATGATCCTTTATCCTGCTTAAGGTGATCTACAAATTTCAAAGAAAAACCCATGTTGACACTTATTGCTTTGATTTTTTTTTTTATTCTTAAAGAATAATGTCTTGGTTTGGTTGCCAAATTATGACACAGTCATTCACTTGATTTACACTTTTGCTGAACAAGCTGGCTCGTGATGAGACCCCTTGTCTTTTGATTTCAACAATCTTGAGTCATTGCCCTGTTTTGGTGGACAGTATTGGCAAAGTCAACAAGTTATACTACTTGTGATCATATTAAGTCAGCTCGTGATGAGACATCTTATTCTTTAAGATAAAGTGTATTCATGGATTATTCCTCTGAATGCTGCGATTTTTTTTAGCAAGGAGGAAGTCAATTTTTCCTTAAGAAAGTTCTAGGCGACAATAATAGAGTTTGAAAACAACTGCTTTACAGGGAATCCCTATTTTATTATTGATACCTTTCATTGTGCTGATATAAAACAATTTCTTCACCAAAGGTTGCTTTCGTCAAAAAATTTTGGAAGTTGAAACTAGCATCATATCTAGGCTAAAGTTTTTAACTGTATCTATCAATAATAAAGATCGGGTTCTTTAAAAATTTTGTCGTTTATACAAGTGGAAAGCTCAAAATCTTAAAGAGAATTGGTGTATTTTCCATGAATACCTATAGTAACCACTCACAACTGGTTTTATTATGAAAAGAAAAGAAAAAGAAAAATTATTCTAAAAAATAGAAGAATAATCTTCTATGGAAAATATATTTTAAGGATTTGTCCATTAACAGGCAGAGAATCCCTTCTACCTGCTAAATCCTGCAAGACAAACGTTGATGGACCTATGACTTCAACAATCTAAAAAGGACCGAGCCACATCTTTTGAAATTTTGTATGTTTGTCTTTTTCTTCATGTGCCTTATCCCATTTCAAAACTAAATCTCCGATTTGAAAAAATTTTCTGGTCATTATGTTTGAATCAAAAGAGGATTTGATTAGCGCTTGATGATGAGCATGGGTTTTCTTAGCTTGTTCTTGTTGTTCTTATAATTTAATTATTTCCATTTGTCTTAGTTGTATGGAGGAAGTAGGCACTTCATCAATGTATTGTATTAAAGACAAGGAGGGAATGACTAAGTGAGTTGGAAGAACCACTTCTTTCCCATAAACTAAATTAAAGGGAGAAGTGCCGATCGAAGCTTTTTTTTTTATTCTATCTGCCCATGGAGAATTTATCAAAGCTTTATGCCAATTCTTTTGGTTTTGGTCGACTGTTCTTTTAATAATCCTGATTAGGTTTTTGTTTTTTGACTCAGCTAACCCATTACATTGCGGATAGTAATTTGCTGAATATTTTAGTTTGAACCCTCTTTTAAGTGCAAATTCTGTCATTTCATTTCCAGAAAAGTATGATGCATTATCAAACATTAAAGCTGATGGCAGTCTAAACCTAGTGATTATAAATTGATCTATGAATTCAACAATATTTTCAGAATTAGTTGTCTTGAGAGGAACTGCTTCTACCCACTTAGTAAAATAATCTGTTGCCATGAGGATGTATCTATGCTGCTTAGAAGAGTGAGGAACAATCTCACCTATTATGTCCAAGCCCCACTGAGCAAACGGTTGCTCGATGTTTACCAGCTGTAGTGGCAGGGACGGTTTCCTTTGTCTCCCAACAGTACTTTGGCAGACTTGGCATTTCCTTACGTAACTGTGTGAGTCTTTGAACAGCGTAGGCCAGTAATAACTTGCACGTAATATTTTATGTGCAGTAGCATCTCCAGTGTAGTGTCCGCCTGCTGGTCCATCGTGGAGTTCCTGCAAAACCTTTTCAGCTTCAGCTTTTTCTAGACATCTGAGAAGAACAGAATCATAATTTTTTCTAAAAAGAATATCATTTATGAGCTGATATTGTTTAGCTTTTAATCTGAGAGCTCTTTTCCTAGTGTGATCAAGGTGTGTTGGAGCATACCCGTTCTTAAGAAAATAAATTGTGTCAGCATACAATGATTTTGCATCGTTTAGGCTTACCTCACACACTTGTACCTCTTCAGATGAATTTTCAAAAATTTGTGATGCTCCAGCCAACATTTTGCAGAAGCCTTGACCTCTCACAATGTTCGCTGGTTTGATTTCAAGGTCGTACTCCTACAAAGCAGTGATCCAATTGGCTCTTTTCTCACCCACATCCTTCTGTACTAGAAGATTTCTTACCGCTGGAAATGGTACTATGACCTTGGTATGGGTTTTATGTAAGAAAGGTCTGAAATATTTGACAGCTTTGAAAATGGCATAAGCCTGTTTCTCTACGTCAGAATAATTAAGTTCAGCACCTTGTAAATTTGAGCTAAACAACGCAATTGGAGCTTCCGCTTTTTCTTGATTTGCTTGAGTTAGAATCGCAGCATATGATTTCTTTGAGGCAAATGTGTATAAAGTAAAAGCTTCTGAAAAAATCGGGGTTGCTAAAGGCAGAGCATTAATGATAGCTTGCTTGATCAGGTTGAATGCTTCATGTTCATCTTGACCCCATTTAAAATTTGAATTCTTTTTAATCATGTTTTGCAAAGGGGATATAATTCGTGAAAAATCTGGAACGAATCTCTTTACAAAATTGATTTGACCAAGGAAAGATTGCATGGCTTTTTTATTATGAGGTAGGGATATTTCAGAAATTTCTTTGATTCTGTCGGGATCAATGTGAATACCAGATTTCGACACTATGAATCCTAGAAGTTTTCCTTCACTTAATGCGAAAAAAGATTTCTTTGGGTTAAGTGAAATTCCATACCTTAAACATCGTTGAAAGATTTGTTTTAAATCTTTGAGATGATCGCTTCGCTTCTTGGAGTACACTGTTATATCATCCAAATAAATCACTACAGACTTATTGACTAAACCCTTGAATGCCATGTCCATAGTTCTTTGAAATGTAGCGCCAGCATTGATCAAACCAAATGGCATCTTTCGATATGCGTATGTGCCCCATTTAGTTCTGAATGTGGTTTTCACTGATCATCGAGACGTACCAGCACTTGATTATATCCTGAAAATCCATCTAAGAAAGACATCAGTTATGAGCCTGCTACTGCTTGTAGTATTTGTTCCATATGTGGACAAGGAAAATTGTCCTTTTGGCAGGCTTTGTTAAGGTTCCGAAAATCGATGCAGATTCTAATATCTCCGTTTTTCTTTCTAACGGGTACCAAATTGGAGACCCATTTGGAATGTCTGACAAGGAAAATTATTCTAGCTTTCAATAACTTATTTAGCTCAGTTTTTATCTGATTTTCTAAATTGGGGTGGATTTTTCTCAGTTTTTGTTGGACAGGTTTTTTGTTATTGATCATAGGAATAGTATGTTGAATGATAGAAGTGTCGTATGTCTTTAGTTCATCATAATTCCAAGAAAAAAAAAATTATATTGTCTCAAAAGAAGAATATACGCTGGTTTTTCTTTAGGGACTAGGCTGAGGCCTAGGTTAACGTTTTGTGGTTTATCATCGGTTCCTAGGTTTACTAATTTGTAGTTCAGAGTTGGACTGTAGAGCTTTGAATTGGTAGACCTTTTAAACCAATTTTTTAAATCGTATAAGTCTTCTAACTTAACCACCGATTTAGGTATTAGTGTTATTTGGTTGTATTTGTTGATCATGATGGTCTTCGTCAATTATTTGATTAGAGTAGGATCCTTCAGAAGTGAGGAAATTTACAATATCAGGATCGTCATTGAATACTCTCCAATTTATAACATTGTCAGGGATGGACGGTCTAAAGATTAATTCTGTTGAGAATCTATCCAGACAAAAATCTTCGAAGGGGATAAGCTTAGAGGCTACGTTAGCCAAAAGGTCTGCGCTTGCGTTTTGGAGTCTCGGGATTGAAAAATATTAAATGCTATGAAATGCTCAGTCAGATCTTGTACTAAAGATTGATAGTGCTTTAAATGACCAGATAAACAATGTATAGTGTTACGTACCTATTTGACGACAATTTCAGAGTCTCCGAAGACTTGAAGATACTTGGCATTCAACCCGATTGCTTTGTACAGGCCTTGCACCAAGGCCTCGTATTCTGTTTTATTGTTTGTGCAATTGAATTCGAGTATGCATGTAAGCATGGTCTTATTTCCTTCTGGACTAATCAGAATGCATCCCACTCCTGCTCCTTCTTTAGATTTAGAGCCATCAAAATATAATTTCCAAAACAAAGATGTATTTACAGGTTTATCTAAAAAATTAACACACTTTGAACTATCAGTTTGGGAAACAATTTCGACTTGGGACAAAACTAAATTTTCTAGGTAGGGTGATGGATGAGCATTGAAATTTCCGAGAAAAGAATCTACCGAGTAATTGCCTATGATACTGTTGTTATATGCTATTGCTTCATTTTCTCCTTCCAATTTTGTTACTATGTATTTCTGGTGTAACTCTCCTTCAACCTTTATTTGATTTGGTTTACCGTTGTAGGGTAACCACATCTGTGACCAGTCGGTAGCGAAGTATCCATGGAGTTTCTCAGACCAATCTCTGCTAAGAATTAGGCCATAGAATTCTGGGATATCAACCACTAGAATGTCAATAACCTGACATATCTTCGGATTGGATGATAATCTTATGGTTACTTGATTAAGTTCACCAGTCACTTCGACTTGAGATCGATCGAGTTGAACTATGTGCACTGCGGATTTTTTTGGTTGAACATTTAACTTGGCACATATTGATCTAGGTAAGATATTCGATGAAGCACCGGAATCTATCAAACAATTGTGCACATTTTTGTTGAAAATTTCATAAGTGAGAAGAAACGGGAGAGTGTGAGATCTCGATCTTCCTCCCATTAAGGCGATGTCGCTTGGGTCAATCTTATTGACCGTGTTGGTTGGAGGTCTTCCCATGTTGTGGGAAGCTTGAGAGAGTACATCAGTAGGTAAAGATGCAATAGGCACAGCATGAAATTCTTTCATCATTATCTTTTGTTGATGTTTTAATTTGCTCAATTCGTACAGGGTAATATTAGCCCTAGTCTTTCTCATGTCATCTATAATATTGTACTCCATTTCATCCGACACTATCAATGTTTTTGATGGAGTGGTTTGATCTTCTTGGACTGGGCTAGATTGAGTCGCTTTAGTGGTTGATTTCTTTGTTGCAACTTTATTTTTTGTTGCAGGGCTTGCGCTCTTCTGCTTAGGGGTAATTTGGGGAGGATCAAGCTGGTTTTTGCTTCGTGTGCTAACTGGAAATACTTCTTGATCTTATTCTTGTGGGAGGATGAAATCCCACATTCCTTGTAATTCGACAACTTCATCATCAGTCAGCCCTTCAGTGGCACCTTCTTCTTCTTCTTCTTATTCCTCGGATTCAGCATTTGAAATGGAATTGGGTGGTTTTATATCCATTGAAGGACTTCTTTTAAAAGCTCTATAGGGCTTTTTTGAAGAGGTTTCTGCTACTTGTTTTTTATGTCAACCATCTTATTAGACATAGTTTTTAAAACTTTCTGCAATCCTTCCAAATAGAAAGGGTCTTTCGCTTGTTTATTTTTGGAGTCTTCTTTGAAGGTGACTTTTTTAGATTTGCATTCTTCTATTGCGGATCTTTTTTCCAGGGCTATTACGCGTTTCTCTACTGCTATCGCCTCTGTCATGTTTTCAACTAAGGTTGTTTTACTTGCTCTGTCCATGAAGATTGTTGTGTTCGATGGTAGAGCAGTAATATACCATTCACATCGTACTTCTTCACTGGGTCGGGAAGCAGTAGGAATTTTGTTGAGAATTTTATTGAACCGTAAATTGAAATCTTTGATAGGTTCTATAGCTTTGGCTTTAAGATTGGATAGGTCATTGATTAACGTTGTCGTTGATCTGTCATCACCAAACTTGGTGAGGAACTGATTTTGGAAGATATCCCAACTTGTGATAGACCCGAAGGGTAATGAAAAGTACCACGACCTGGCTGTTCCTTGCATTGTGTAGGGAAAAAGCCGAACAACAGCGTCTTCATTAGTAACTCTGTTGAGATTGATAGAAAGCATGAAATTTTTTATGTGTTCTTCTGCTAGCATGCCTGCTTCAGGATTGAATTTGGGCAGCCATCTCTTAGTATGGGCCGGTATTAGACTCAAAGGCACAGGCATTAACACTGCCCCGGGGTTGTTCCATGGAGATTGGGCCATTGTTGAGTTTCTAGTAGAGGAAAGTGCAGAAGATGATCCTTGCGGCTGGGAAGATGAAGATACTATGATCGTAGATGTTTGAAGAGGGGTTGTGGGAGTTCCGGTAGATGGATAGATGATGATTTGGGATGAAGGCGTGGGTGGTTGACTTCGCGGTGAGGTAGTGGAAATTGATGATGTAGACAAAAGAGTCTCACTATCAGACTCTAGCGGCAATTTCCTAGCTCTTTTCCTGGTGGGAAGAGGCAACTTAGTTGGCTGAATGCCAAATCTTTCACTTTTTAACCTGGTCAGGGGATGAGCAGGATTGTACTGAGAAGTCACACTGCTTTGAGATTTATCAGACCTTTGAGGAGAAATGAAAAATTCTTGAGGTTTGTGAATCAGTGATTCAACTTCAAGGGTTTTAATGATAGATTGGTCTGAAATATTAGGGGATGTAGCAGCATTTGATAATCGAGCGACTTTTGATTCCGGATTTAAACGTAATGGGGAAGTCGGGGGAGATGATGAGGGTGATTTACTCTCAGAATGCTATTTAGATTTAGACTTGGGTGCCATTCATAGTTCAGGCCCTCCTTCTAGCACCAAATATGTTGAAGCCCCGAAAATCGGGTCGACAACAAGGAGGGTACTCACCCGATCCGGACCTTGGTTGATAGCTCCTTATCCTTTTGGTATAGTGAGTCCGACTGGGGATAATGGGACTAGTTTCCTAATTTAAGGGTGTGTGTGTGCAGAGTTGGATGTTGCTGATCTAAAGTTCATATCTGAGCTACTTTAATCTAACTCTATGCTATTGTAATCTAATGAAAACAACACATCTAATCTATGCTAACCCGAGATGTAATTCTTCTATTATGCGATCTAAAGAGATTTCAAATAATAGCTGGTAATAAAGATCATTCAGCAATTATAAGAATATAAATCAGTTAAGATGAACCACTTTGCATAAAAAGTTAGGCAAAACAGTTGTGAACAGCATATCGCATAACAAGTTATTCACACATTAAACATAAATAAATGGCTCCACCATACAAAAGTGCCAAATGATAACACAAGCATTCATGTAATAACATATAAACAACAAAAAAGTGTATATTGCTTTAAGAATATAAGAAGAAATGATCAAGAGATAAAAGTAGCATTTATGACTGGTCCTACTCATAAGCTTCAAGCAACAATGATTTATCTTTCCTTGTTCTAATATCTACTAAGAGTACAGAAGTGCAACATCAGTAGCAGATATCGAATGCAAACATCAATAAATCTCGATCCTTCCATTCATCAAAACCTCCTCTGAGGGTGCAAAAGTGCATGTTCTAAGGATAAGTTTTTGACAAATTTCTGGACCCTTCTCTAAATGCATGAGAAGGGTTTAAATACTGTTAACTAAATAACCTAATTACACAAATTTAGGATACGGTTTTTTTTTAAATGACTGCCCTCTTTCTAAGCAACCTTATTTCTAAAAATTGAATCTAAATTCTAACTATTTCTGTATTTACTCCTTGATGTTGCGGGCATTCAATATTTGCCTGAGAAGAGTCGGCTGGTTGCTTTCCGCTTTTGTTTGAGTCAAGCAAATAGGAACGACAAGTGCTGGCACTACTTTTTAGTAAATTAGAAGATATTTATGGGGATCATCCTCTTGCTAGGTGATTTCACTGCGTATAAACTTGGTAACATCCCGAATCTCCCTCAAATTGCTTCTGCTTTTGCTATCTTGGCTTCCGGACTTGTAGTGTGTTTTTTGTCTGTAGCGCCTTTTCCTTTTCCGGGCGTAAGCTTCTTCAGAATTTTGTAAACATGTTGTTTTTTGTGAGCTTTTTTACCCTGAGTGTTGGATCGCCTATTGATATCAGTATCTATTCGGTAATGCTCTGGAACCTGAGGTTCCGCTGTATGCAGTATTTGTTTACGAGGGCATCTCTTCTCTGTCTTCGAGCATTTGACACTTTCCCCTTTTTCTTTTAGATGTTGTCTGCACATTGCTCTATGTTTTTTCCTGTTCTTCATTCCTGTAGTTTACGCAAAGGAAAAGAGTTACAACAATAAATATTGACGCGAAGCTCTAAGCTCTATGAATGAATAACATAATGTCACCCATTGTGAACTGACTCTTTGAAAAACATAAAACTATTCTTCATTAACACTTTGGCGTACATTCATTAATTTCATTTAAGGCGCGCGCCGAATTTTTGATTTATGGACAGCTTTTCTTGAATGTTGAGCCGAGGAAAATTTGCAATGGGAAGTTCTTGCAACTTGCATTTCATTATCGCGTTATCGCATTTTCGTCAAGATCGCAGATTGCATTTATCGCAGATCGCAGATTGCATTTATCGCAGATCGTAGATCACATTGATCATAAGATCGCAGATCATATTAAACTATTGTGTGTTGTTTATGCGATGTTGCAATATGCGATGTCGCGTATCGGCCATCGGAGAATTCTCAAGATCTTCATTTATGGGTACTTCTTGATGTATGCAATGCGATGGATTTCGCGTCGCCTTTTTGCATTTTTTATGGTGCTCATAAAGAAATGTTTTTACTCTCTTCTCGCGATGCAACATATTTCCAAGGAGTTCAATACAAAAAGGATTTTTTTTTTGAATTTTTACTAAGGGTCCTCCCCTTGTTTAATGTTATTGCTGACACTAAATAAGGAGGGGGATTGTTGGTGGCCACAACAGCTGTACAGGGCAATGCATTTGATGGATGAATAGTAACGATCGATAGACAAATTGCAGATGAAGTTTTCCCTAGTTGAGAGGGAGTGTTAAAATTGGAAACTAGGACAAAACTTCATGTGGGTCATCTTATTCATGGCTAATAATTTTTTTATTAGATTCTTCTCATCAAGAGGTGTAGGATTGATATAAAGATCATCTGATTCCGATAAGTATTCATGGAGATATGAATTTATTTTGATTATGGAACTATTATCAAGCTGACCTACAACTAATGTAGGCTCAGAAGCCCAACAGTCGCATCTATTCAAACACCAACATTGTGTATAAATATAGGAGGGATTTTCCTCATTTGGACTCACTCATCTCATCACACCTCTCTCTCTCTACTGCGCAGAAAAGAGTCTCTTCTCTACTACGCAAAAAAGGGTCTCTCTCTCACACATGTGAAGTCGAAAGCTGTCGAACCTGAAGCTACAAGATCCAAAGTTTTACCAGTGTTCACCTTCAGATCTCCTCCTTATAATTGCACTATAGGTACATCTAGATCTCCTTTGAAAACCGCAACTTTTGGTGGTGGAATCAAGTCAATCCGACGGACGGTTTGCAAGATATTGACTGCCCTAGTTTGAAGGAAGTTGTTGAAACTCAAGCTGCAACTACAGAAGTAAAGTTTGACCTACGTGGACTAGAAGACCTCCTCATCCAAATTGCGTTGTAGGTTCATCTGAACCTCCTTTTAAAGCTGCAACTTTTGGTGGTGGAATCAAGATAATCCGACGGACGGTTTACAAGATATCGACTGCCCTAGTTTGAAGGAAGCTGCTGAAACTGAAGCTGCAACTGTAGAAGTAAAGTTTGACTTGCGTGGACTAGAAGATCTCATCATCTGAACTGTGTTGTAGGTTCATCTGAACCTCCTCTGGAAGTTGCAACTTTTGGTGATGGAATCATGCCGATCCGACGGTCGGTTTGTGAGATATTGTCTGCCCTAGTTTGATGATGAAGCCGCTCACGCTGATGCTTCTGATCTAGGGTTTTCTACTGCTGACATAAATCAGATTTATTTTACTATTTCTCTCTGCTGAATTATTGACGATAAAAGAAGATTTGATCAAAGAGTTTCCCCACACATTGTGGGGTTTGTCCCTAGCTAGCCACCACATCTTGTGTCTCTTGTCTTGGCTTATTTTATGTCGATCGTTTAATATTCTATCTGCACTTTACTTTATGTACATGTGATTGCTAATCTATGGAATATAATAAGAAAAAGAAGTAGACTGTTATAAGCATAGAACATACCATATCTTAACACGTTGTAGCTGACATACCAGACGTGGATCTTGTAGCTCTTTCATTTGATCCTTGGAAAGATTGCCCAAATTATGCCAACTTTGCCTTCAATGATAAATATTTTGGGGCTTGGTATAGTAATATTATTGACACCACTCAGATTGTAAGGATTCATCAATCCATTATTAACAAGCATGCATAGTAGATGTGGTTTGACATTGACCATAATCACTCCTATGTCCACCCCAAAGTCATTAAGAAGGACAAATTCTAGATGTGACCACTACCTTTCTATATGACGAAAGTTGCATTTCATAGAGAAGTTTTATCTTGGACAGGTAATCAATGGATGGAAACCCCTACATGATTTTTGTATTCCTTGAGGGCTTGATGCCAAGAGATTTGTCTTCCACTTCTTCATCTTCATCTTAGAAGCGACCCACTACAGTTAGTTTTGATTTTCAGCCTTTAGTTAAAATGCTCTGAAATTTATTTTCTTTTATCACTGTAACCATTTCTAAGATCAAACCTATGGTAAGTAACCTTGCCATGACTTCCTCCATTTTGGATGCTATGCCATTGCAAGGAAAAACTTTTAAATGCAAAACTTTAGCTATAACCTCATTGGCCCCTTTACCTATGCCACTCACCAAATCTATTTGTTAATTTGGTAGCTCAATGATAAATTCCAATCATGGGACTAGATTCCTCTTTTCAAGAGGACTAATTTTTACTTTTGAAGCACTCAATTTGGACAAGGGAAAGTGTATTTTTGAATTGAAACCCACAATGTCACATTTGATAAGGTCAACCCTAAAACAAAATGCTCACCCTTGGAAGCTTATAAATACAACTCAAGTAACTCTCATTTGGAAATCATCATCAATCATCTTCTTCTTCTCTCTCAGCAATGGATTAGTTTGTACAGGTCTGAAGTTTGGTTCACAGAGTTTGGTTCGTATAGGTCTAAAATTGCAGGGTCTGAAGCTCGCATGTGTGATTAGGGTTTCTAGTTTCCAGCTGCAAGGTTGACACAAGCATCCTTTGGTTATAAATAAGGGCACACATGCTCATCCATGTGGTTGGAGCATCTCAACCGCACACATAACTATTCCTACATGTGGTTGGGATCTAGGGTTTTAGTTTGACAACTGACCGCAGATCAGGAAAGCTAAATCTGATCAATATTATTACTAGGATCATATTTATGATTTTTTTGGTTGATATTGTTGGATATTTTTGTATGGGCTCATTGTACTCTCTTCTAAACATTTTATGACAATCTAATAGAAGAAAGAACTACAAATGGTTTCCCCATTTGTGGGGTTTTTCCCTGGTCATTGACCAAATCTATTGTCTCCTGTTGATGTGTTGATCGACTTCTATTTTTCAATGCATTACTATTCTATATATAGTTACTATTGATTCATTAAAGGTATTAATTTCTATTGAAAGTTTACTAATTGAATAGTTGATTTGGGCTAAAGTAATTGAAACAACATAGAGTAGTATAAAAATTAACACTATTGTTCCTCCTTCTATTCCTACCCCTTTTGATAGTATAATTCCTTCTTAGTCCATTTTTGTAGATCCCTTAGCATATTTGATTACAAAACACCCCCATCCTATTCCAAATCCCTTCGATATTGTGTATATATTTGATGATGAACATGTGGATCCTAGGTGGCTAACACCCATTGCCAAGGAACTTGACCTCTCTCAAATTCCTATTTTTAATTTTCCTAGTCCAACCTCTTCACCACAATTACCTATTCCTTATGATATCATTTTTGATTTCCCATCCAACCACTCCCATCAAGAGTAATCTATAGAGATGCAACAAGATATTGAAGTCTTTCTTGGCATAGAGGTTACTTCATAACCAGGGGACATACTAGAAACAAGGGTGTGCCAGAGACAATTATTTTATAATCCACTCATCCTCCTTCAACATCTCAACTAGCGGAAAGTAGTAGTTCCTTTTCCAACGAATTGTTTGTTTTCGTCCATCACCATGTTCATTGCAAGGAAGTATTGCATATTTGTGCACAATCTTTTGATATTGTGTTGTTACTTCCTTCTAAGGTAATTGCTAAGATTTATCAAGAAAAACATTAGGAATAGGTTGATACTCCAGAGATTTATTTGCTAGCTTGGTCATAGAAGTTTGTTGCAAGTGGAAAACCACTAGAATACAAGTTCCACCAATTGATACATTAACCACTGAAGACTTTCAACATTGGTATTCTAACTAGTTATTTTATATCATTAGAGCCTCAAAAGTGTAGTTGGAGAATTGGTTAGTACTAACAAATTCATGACATGATGATCTTATTAAAGCATATGAGCAACAATAACAACAAATACTTCAGGTTGTTAAGGGCCAAGATAAGTTGTGTATGCAAAAGGAATAACTTGAAAAAAAAAGGTAGCAAAAATAAATTTTAAGTTGCAAAACATTGCCCAAATTTTGAAGAACATGGCTCTACTACGTAGGAGTAAATTTTCTCTTATCAACCATTGGATTGTATAGAATTTATTGAATGTGTTTGAACAAAATTAGTTGTTGCTAATAAGGACTTGCACCATACTATTTCTGAGTTGTGCAATAAAGTTTATGATCCCATATAGTAGTTCAATCAACAGTTTAATTAGGTTGTTGATAAAGGGTATAAATTTATCTCCATACTCCAGCGATAGACCAAGGGCTCCTAGGAAATTCTAAACCAAACATAGAATTGACTTGTATTTCCCGCTAAGTCCAATTAGCCAATATATAGGTTGCATGAGCAGAGAAAAAATTGATTGAAGAAACTCTTGCTACTATTGATCTAGAAGAGAAGTCCCATAAGGTCAAGACCATTATCTGGGACCTCAAGCCTACAGTCTAAGAAAAATATTTACAGTTGTACAAGCTTAATATTGGTACCGATAGTCAATGGAATTCCTTGTTCATAACTTGTCTCAAGAAAATAAATGTTGATACAACCTCGCATTTTATTAATAAGAGATCCACCTTAATTAGGACTTGGAAAGATAAGTTGGATATGTGCATCTATTTTTTTCGCAAAGTCTTGGAGACTATTCCTGAGTTGGTTCCTTCATTTGAATGAGAAACATATGAATAGCCAAAGGAAGGACCAAATAAGAAAATGAAATATTGACTCAAGGGTGATTTAATAGGCTATGGTTGGGGCCTATTGGGTCCTTCATCTTTAATTTATTTTGGTCAGAATATAGCTACATGAAATAGGTAGTGTAGGTTACAAAAGTAATTGGTTAATCTAGCCAAAAAATAATAGCAGAAAGTAGGAAGTGGAAGTTGAAAAGAAGCTACTTTGAATGGAATTTTTTTATTAGAATTGAGTAGCAAAAAGGGAAAAATGATTTCCAAAAAAATTAATTGGAGCTTTGGAACTCATTAAGCGAGTGTGGACCAAGTGATCGTGAGGTGGCTTTGATAAATTCGTCAAAAGGACCAACGCTAACAATATCAAGCAAGCATGAAATAAGGAGGGTTTGATCTCATCAAAACAGAGCTGAGATAGGCATGATCAACATGTCGAGGCTATAAAGGAAGCATGGGACAAATATTGGGAGAGATAGATAGAGAGTGGCCGAAATGTTGTGAAAGTTTAGTCTCACTCTGCAATTTCCTATTTTCTGAGTTTGATTGAGATGGTTTATTAAGATCTCATGTAATATCATGTATCATATTTGAAAACATATGTTGGAGATTGTAATATGAGTTTTCTCTCTATGATATTATAATAAAGGGATTTATCCTAGGGAATGCCCTATGTTTTCATGTGAATTTCTCCTCTTTTAAAAATTTTAATAGATGAAAGTTGTGTAATGTGTGAAAGGTCCAATTGTGTCATGGATGAATTTAACACACACACACACACACACACACACACACACACACACACAGATATATATATATATATATATATATATATATATATATATATATATATATATGTTAATTCTATTTGCTAATATCTGAAACCCCTAACACGTTCCAAAGTCTTGGCATGCCTCAGGTGAGGCTTTCTTCCCTTGCGGAAAATTGAATATGCCAATGCTATGCTAGAATATAGCGGGCTCTTTGTTGGCACCATATGGTAGAACCCTAGGTCTCACTAATAAAAATAATCTCCCAAACTCCACTGCAGGTCCTGATAAAAACTTAAGCCATGTTTGCCCAAAAGTTAACTGGCCCAACTTCTTTTTAATTTCTTTAAATGTGGAAGGACATGTCATTATGCATCTAAATGTCCTTATGCTAAGATGAATCTTTTGTAGCAGCTACAACCACCATCAAAATTTTTTCTTAGATTCGTTTTGGAGCCTCCCTACCAACCTTCCTTAAGAGCATGTCATGCCTTGTCAAGTACACAAGCTCCAGTGATTTTCTTGCAGAATGATAGTCTGTCCATGAGAGCTTGTTGCATCCCCCTCATAGGTTGTTTTTCTAGAATTAGTCCAATTGCAGGCTGAGCAACTCCCTTAAGAAATTGCATAATTCTAGAGGGGAACTAGCCTTCCCTCCAGAAATTGCGCAATTCTATCTGGCAACCTGTTGGGCTCCAGAATTGTGCAAATATTCTAGTCAAGCTTCACTGAGAAAATTGCGCAATTCCTCCAAACATGGTTGCACAGCCCAGAAATTGCGCAATTTTGGGGAGCAGTCAGCTACTCAACCCAGAAATTGTGCAAACCTTCTAGGCAGTCAGCCCAACTCCCTCCCAGAAATGTGCATTTTTTCCCCTCAGCTAAGCAGGCTATTGTATGTTTCATTGAGTTGATTAGTTCTACCCGGGACCGAGAAACTTGACTTGCATGCATGGGCTTCTCTTTCCTAGAATAGAAAAAATAAACATGCAAAAAGCATCCCTAGATTTTAGGGAGCTATTTTTAGCAATTGGAGGTTACATGCAAATATCATTTTAGAATCTTTCCTCCAAGTGTCATGTTTTCTTAGATTTGTTGCATGTGCGCCATGAGTCTCAAAAATATTTGTTCGATGCTTCAGATATTACTTATTCACATCGATCTTGGAACTCTGACATCCCACAACACATCTAAGAGTCTTCGACACATTTAGCTCAACTATTCATGGGTAAATTAGCTTAACTTGTATTTTGTAGCATTTCTATTGCTTTTTGTGTTTTCGCTTGTGTGAGTGTTGTTTTCTTGATTTCTATGAACGCTTGTTGTCATTTACATGCATACTAGCTTTCACTAGCACCATTCAAGTTTTCGTTAGCATCTCACTATTGTTGCATGCATGAAACTATTTTGCATGAACGGTCGCCAATTCAGTGACTTGCTTCACCCACATGCATGTTGTTCTATTTTTTGAATTTTTCATTCACTATTTTCATGCAATATCATTTACTCCTACTTACACTTAGTATCACCATGCATTCACATTCGCATTTGCTTTCAGTTGCCCGTCGGCGGGTCTGGGCCGCCTTGGTCAGGACTTTACCTCACCAAGACAACATTGCACAATCCTAAGAGGGAAGGCTCTATCTTCCTCTCATAAAATGTACATTTCTTCCCAGTGACTATCTTCCGGCCTTGCATTGTGCAATTCTGAGGGACAGTGATTGTTGCCCCAGAAAATTGCGCAATGTAGTCATTGGGCCTGAAGGAATAGGTAACAAGGGCTAGACAGCCACCCAAAGGTATGTCTGCCTACACCTTGGATGCAATTTGTGCCCGTTAGGAGTGCCCAGGCTTGAAGTGGGCATGGACACCGACGAAGATTGTTATGAACACTTATTGTAATATGTTGTCCAAATACAACTTCAAAGGAGTTATCACACAATTGTCTGATCATTTTGTCACCCTGATTTACAAGATGATATACGAACAGGATCCACCCTACATGTAGAAGGTAACACTGGAGGCACTGATCGACATAGTTGATTGGTATGCCTCCTCATCCAACACTTTCATACAGATGTACAACCTAGAGAAGCCTCTGCATGTTCTATCGAAGTTTTCCTTGGACAATCTCGTCACGGAGGAAGTATCATATCACATCTCGACAGGATTGACAGCTAGGCTACACCAGAAGAAGAAGGCACCTTGTCCCACTCTTCCATTGCAGATCAGTTTATACAAGATATGAAGTTTCAATCATGCGGATGTTGAAACAGAGAAGATGAAGAAATATCCATTTGACCTCTGAAATTACAATCTGTATGACCCGCATTGTCTTGTGAAAGATCAATATGCGAGAGTACAATTCAACAAGATCCATGGGGCATGTCATTGGGTGGAAGAAGACCCATGGATATATTATTAAAACTCCTCCAGACTCAATGAACTAGTCGGCCTCACTATGGAATGGATAACGAAGCAGTATGAAGTAGCATCCCAGAGAGAACCAGAAGCAACAACAACAACAAAGGTGAAGATACGAGTGCACGATCAGGGAAAGAGGAAGATTGTCAACCACATGGAGGAAGAGCAAAGCTACAAGTTACGAGCAGACCCACTTATGCAAACAATATTTTTCGCAATAGAGGCAAAGAGGCAACAACCCGACAAGAGAAACGTACAAAGGTAGAGAGAGAAACGGAGAATGGAGGAAACAAAGAAGGAGTTTCATGAGTTGAAGGAGTAACTCTGGAAGGAACAGGAGTTGTGCAGATAGGAGAAGGAACTGCAGTAAGAACATGTACATCAAGGGGTGTAACTTGTGTAGAAATATGAAACTGTGCCTATACAGATAGTAGACTCATCAGAACAATTAGCATCAGGCAGAGAGGGTGAACCATCGTAAGAGCAGGACTTCACTCAGGAGATAGAGAAGGCACTTGAACAGATGGATACAAATATGGAGCAACAAGAGTTAGAGCAAGAAATCAACCTCATGCCTCACAACCAATATTTCGACCCACTAGCTTCATAGCATCCAGAAGAGGAGTAAGTCCCAAGAGAATAAGGAGACACTGAAATCCTTGGAGACAATCTAGAGGAAGAGATGCATAACATCTCATTCGATGAGTCTCAACATAGAGTTGTGTAATCTCGCAGAGTGTCAAGTCCAGAGGATCATACATCTCCTGCGTAATTTGAGGAATAAGTGATCATGTCTGATGTGCACAAACATCCAACAACATTGGCTGATGCTACCATAGCATATGTTGAAACCACTAGCTTGAGTGTTCGCTTCTTGATAGCTAAGAATGAGTGAATGGCTAAGGAGCTACAGATGACCAAGAAAGGAGGAGAATTGGTTACAATATCTGCCCGAGAATAATTGAAGAAGGAAATACTAGATGAAGTATTGTCTCTTGACATAGTCATGCAAGTGTTGTATTCCAAGTTTGGTACCATGCATAAGGCAGTCGTCAATCTCAACGGGTGGTAGCAACAATGTGCTAGGAGAGCACATATCTTTTCGAATGTACATGCTACTCTTAATTACATGCAAACATGGACGATGAGATACAAGGGAGCCTAACTTTAGTTGCCTAAGATGATGAGGCCCAGAGTGGTCGAGCTAAAGGAACGCATCCGAAGTTATATCTAGAACTACGAAGAGCTCCTGCAGCTCATCACTAGTCCACAAGATTTCCATGCACGTGTATTCATGAGTATGGATGTTGTTGTGAATGCACATGCGATCCCATATATTGGGACACTCACCCAGGCAAAGACAAAGGCACATGTCCGATAAGAGATTGACTCGTACTTTGATGAGTTGATGCGCATAGCCACCAACCCAGACTTGTCAATCAGTGCAGAAACCATGCACAAGTATGTTGTTGGTCTAGCCACACTCAAGACAATGATGTGCATGCTATCAAATGAGTTGGACAAAGGAGATTGAGTAGTGTACCCGGATGTTGGCAAGAGTTCGTTTCCAGAAAGATGTCACCTTAGAGTACAAGGACACCATCACAGATTACTGAGCTTAGAATCAATTCGCTAATGTCAATCACAGTGAGGATGTCAAAGAGTTGGTCCTCCAACAGTTTTCTTATTCATAGTGATGTCTTTCATGGCTTTCTCCATCCGTTTTGTCTCACATGGGTACATGTGAATTGTAATGTAACGTCATGTCAAGTGTAAGTTCAAGTGTCGATAGTTGGATGTAAGAGTCATAGAGTAGATGAAGAGTCATGAGGGTAGATGAACTGTCACAAAGGGGAATGTCAAGGGCCACCCCACCCTTTGCTATAAATAGTCCCTCATAACTCATTGTAAAGGATTTTGGTCAGCCAAGCTTCTGATAATACTATCTTAGAGAGATCTTGGACAGTATTGTAATGAGCCTTGGTTTCTCCACTACACAGAGCTAGTATATCTCCTTGGAGGAGCTGGCGGTTGTGGTTGTAACATTCCTCTGTCAAAACTATTGGTTGGACATGGACGTATTATATGACTGGAACTTACACTTATTAATATAGCAGAGCCAATTCGTTTCATGCATATGTTGTATTGTATTTCAGCTATCTTGAGTACTCTAAATGATATATGTATCTGTTTTCTTACGCATGCATGTGTAGCTATTTCTGTATATGTATGTATAAATCTTTCTGAAATGTGTTGTTGGTTTAGCCATCACTTTGGATTGCTTGCTTACTTTCCTTCCATGTTGTGATGCATCTTTTCTCATGTGTTCCCTTCTTAACTCTGTGTTTTAGAACTGATCCAAGGGGCGCACTCATCTCACCCTCCGTGTTTTAGAACTGATCATGAACCTTCCTTCGTTGACTCCATTTGTCACACCCTTGCTACCAACTGGGACATCTTACTTTCTTTTGTTTGAAACTAAGGTCAAGGAATTACCGCACGAGCCACTATTGGGAATCCTACACTAAACAGTCTGAGGTCTAATTGGGACTTCTTACCAGGGAGATCCCCTAACATGTTGGCAGGTCCAGCACCATCAACATTCCTAGCACTAGAAGGAGGGCCAAATGACAAACTATGTCCTCTCATCCTATTTTGAACCTTTTCATATCTATCATGGAGTCTTGCACACTCCCCCCTCCACGATGTTTTTCACATGCTGAATCAGTCACCTTTTCGAGGGAGTTTTTTTATCTCTTGTCTAGATACACATTTTATGGTGAAGGAAAAGTGGCCTGGCATGAGTTCTTACATGACTTCCTTGCCATGCTTCACGAGGAATATGGATGTTTTGACGAACAAGCTAGTCTACTGCTTGGATATACACTTCGTGAATCTCCACATTGGTAGCAGTGCAACCTACCGGCTGATAGCGTGCATGTTCTTGAACACTTCTGTGTTCTCATTGAAGATACTTTCTATCATTTTGATCTAGAGCATCTTGACCAAAAACTATCATAACAACATAAGGCTCCACATGAATCACCTATGGATTTTTGGAAACGCTTTTGTGATTTGCAGTTTCAAGATCCAAAGAGCCAGATGAGTTTTTTTCTATCTTTTGGATAGATTTGAGTACTATCTTAAGAAATCTTCCCATCCCAATAATAATTTTGAACTCAAGCCTTGCTCAACATTCTTCAGTGATGGAGCTGTGCAATCACAGATGAATATGGTCGCCATCACAAGTGACTGTCTGTTGTCCCCTCATCAAACAACTCCACCACTGCAGAGTGATCTAAGAGATCATGCTCACACACCAATTCAACTGTCACATCCTCCCAACATCACTTTTCTTGATTTTCACATATATTTGGTTGTGGGTCCATCAAGTTGTCATATGCATTTTGTACTACAACCTCTGTCTTCGTACTCGGATGATTCTCCAGATGATATGTCTTGTTTTCTTCCATTCTGGACTCTACACTTGTTGTGAACAAGGATCAGGCCATCGGTGGAGTTGGCGTTGTACAACCAACATGCGCTATCATTCATGAAGAGTATGACTAGGAGCTTGAGCATCAACACTCGGCGAAGGATGACTTCCTTCTCTCTGAACTTCCTCCAATCTTTCCTGACATTCTTGCTGAACTTTCCATCCATGATTTCGCATGTACATCTTCATCTACAGATGCACCCATTGTTGATCTCTCGTAGGACACACCAGATGTCAGTCCATCATTCAACAATGGAGAGGATAAATTATTCATTGAAAATACACTTGGCCTTTCATCTTCCTTTTCTGGAAACATAGAGGATGAATTTGTTCGCTTCTCATCTACCCATCTATTTGATTTATCATATCATGAGGATGCTGATGAAATTATTGGTTTTTCTTATCACAGCTGTCATGACATATTTACTCCCATATTCAATCATGATCACGATTCTATTGCAATTGATTTTTAAACGCCACCTATTTATGATGATCTATCTGAGGATGAAGTCAAACAACCCAAACTGTCAAGGCACTTCAGCCCGAGCTGATGGTTATGTCAGGCCCTCGCTGTCCTGGTATTGGTTTCCCTTCTGATAAGGAAATTGTTGAATCAACCAAGGCTCCTCATCACTCATATGCATGCATTGAAGATCCATCTCACACACAAACCATACTTCCTCCACTCGAACTGCACGATCCCATCTCTCATGCATTGGAGGAATCTTACATTGCAAGCACACGTGCACGATGTAATTTGTCTTTGTTTCTTTCGTTTTCTTGCATGCCACAGTCAAGAGTATGCATATGCTTTAAAGCTGCACACAGTGTCGCACAACACCGTGACAAGTCCATGGACCACATGTCATGTACTTGCAATCACTTATGTCCCATGGACACTTTTAAACATGAAGTGTGTTTGTCTTCATTGTTATATCTTTCTTTTTTCTGGTTCGCACAACTGGGTTGCTTTTAGGCTAAGCCTTCATCAATATGGGTCAACCAATGCACCAGTGGCTACATTGGAAATATCACTTCACGTGATTAGGCCCAAGCATCATTAGTTTAGGAGTAGGAGTAGTGTTTTCTTTCAGTTCATTTTCTTGCATGCTTGTTTGCTTTCTTACTTTGCATGTTTGTTTGTCTACTTGCTTGCCTGCTTACTCACTTTTATTTTAGTTTTACTTCTACTTCTACTTTTCTGTATTGTTTGTTTTCTTGTTTTGTTCAGAGGTTAGTTTCGCATGAAGCGATGCATGACTCTTGAAACAAGTTGGGTAAAGTACAAGAGGCCTTGTGCAACTATCACTACTTGGTTATCTGTCGTTATGCCTCTGTATGAAGAACTTGTTACTTTTGGTCCACGATACGTCAATGGAAAGTATGTACTGTTCGAAGTAAACCTTGGTGAAAAAACAATGCTTGCGCACTAACTAATGTCACCCACTCTAGTCGGTTGTTTTTGGGTTAACCCTTGTCATCTCATTCAAGTAGAGTAAGGTAAGGAGGAAAACCTTAACATGCACGTCAAAGGTATACAATAAACTACTTCTCAGAAGGAACAACCTCTTCTTCTCTCAATAAGTCGGGATCCCTCTCCTGCCTCTAAATTGACAATTTCCAAAAATGAAAAATGAATAAGGTGAAAGAAGAGAAAGGCTTCCTACGTAGATAGGTGATGCAAGTAACTCTGTCGAGGTACTGACCAGGCTCGGTGGCAACAGAGCGATGCTTGTGTTCCTACATGACTTCACTAAGGTGTTGTGTGGGTAAATCCCCTCTGCAGACAGAGGCGATCCCACTAGCCTAAATAGGGTCTAGCAACAATCGAACAACACTAACACGCAGGTTCCTAGTTGCAAAGTAAAGGCCAATGATGAGAGCCTACCTCAAATCCAACGCTAGTATTCGTAGGAGAGTCATCGCTTCCGTTCTTTCACTTCAGCTGGTCACAATCCTCACGATCCTCGTGAACAGACACCTGCACATGCAAAGAACAAGACAAATACAAGCGTAAAATCCAAGAAATGCAACTATGTATCAGTCAGAAAGGATACAACTCAAACATCATAATAAAGACACATGAGTGGAACCATAATGATAGTCGTCTATTATTATTGATAAACAAAAGAGAATACAACCAAGTTCTTACGTCAAATCCTCCTTTGGTTGGGTGATCAGCAACACATGCCTTGCAAAGCTTGTAGGGGATGGGAACAAGCATCTCTCTCCTTGATTACTTGGACATGGATCTCCTCCTTAAAGATTTAGCCTCATAAGGGTGAACAAGGCCTCTTGCAAGATGAGCTTAGCAATTCTTAGACTTTGGGACTTAGATTTGGGAGCTTCAAAAGTAGAATTACTAACTAGCTTGTCAAAGGCAAAGGGAAAAGCTTATATAGAGGTAGGAGGAGTAGATAAGACCATCCACTTGATTCATGGGATTGTCCTTATCATTATGAAGCTTCCATGAGAGGTGGAGAACTACTTCCCTCCTTGGGAGATTCGAAGCTGAACTGAACTAACTCAAACTGGAATCAGTTCATGGATAGGTTAAAAGGAACCTTCGGAAGTTTGTTTGTTAAAACCTTTACCCAACTAGGTTGGCGCTAGTGCGACTCTAAGACAGAGCACCAGCTAGCGGGCCTTCTTCGAAGGATTTCCCCCGTTGGCGTGAGTGATACACTGTGGAATAGAGCCAATGGAGAAAGGGCTATATTTTTGGGTATTTTGTAGAAGGTGTCTTCAGGGCATGTGAAATACATTCTCCAAGGGATACAATGCAGGTGTTTTCAAGTTATGTCACTTCTCACAGGTCCCGGAATAGGTCCTCCAATGTACGGGAGAAGGGGTAACAGGGACGGTGACAAAATACTGTGTAACAATAGTGATCATGGCCAAATTGATCACAATGTTGGAAACATTTAAATGCCTAAACCCATAAAGTTTCAAAGTGTTGGATTTCTTTCATCATATTAAATAAAGGGAGAAAAAGAGAGTGAGATATCTCACTCAAAAGAAGGCTCCAATCTCATATCCATAGATTGAAGATGAAAAATCAAGAGGACCTCTCTCACCCCACCATCGAAATTACAATTTGAACTTGTTCTAAACAAAATTATATATAACAGTCACATAAAATAAGATGCGTGAATATTCTCCAATAAACACCCTCTTAGAAACCTTCTCTATCCAGACATCATGTCTAGTAATAGTCACTGATTGATCCTTGCACTCCAATTTTTCACAATCAATATTGATATTCATACACATCAACATGTGTCATGTTCCTATACTCCACCAAATAATAGAGTACAATAGTTGTGCTTTGATATCAATTTATGGATGCAAAAATTATGTAGCAATGTGTAGTATACTAGAGGGTTCACATATAAAACTTGAATATCAATTTCCTTCACATCATTTCTATCATTTTCTACAATAAACAAAAGAATACATTACAGAAACTATGACTATACTTCGTCCTTCATTTCTTCCTTCAACAAGGGGATACAAATGTCTTTTTATCTTACTATACTTTGACCTTCTTATCTTGCTTGGGTACTTCATGCATTTTAGAGATGGATAATTCATATGTTGCATACACAATTTCTTCTTGACAAAAGATGAATGTCTTATTTATAAAGTCATATTTATACAGAACCTTACTTCATAAACAAGGAACTTAAGTAAGGAACACTACTATATTCCTTTTATGGTTCTTTTACAAACTTAGATATTTCTAGTTTTCATAGAGAAATATTATTTAGATTTGTATATTTCACAAAACATCACACCATAGAGTTGTAATATTGGCCCTTCAAAACTATTCAAAACTTCAAGCTTCTACTCAGACCATAGATTCAATATTCAGATCGTTTCACTAGCTCTCATACCATGTTGAAATTATAATATAAGAGAAAATTTCTAAACATGGTAATTGATTGTGAATATGTTTAGTGTTCTTCTTAGTTTTTATTTAATACTCATCAAGAAATTATCATTCAAATATAAGACACAAGAAATGCAAGAGTTTATCCTAGAGGCTAAGGAAAAAACCACAAGGCTAAAACCCATTAATCCTTTCCTTATATATTCTTCATCGAAAAGAGAATTGCATGTCACACCTAACTTACTAGAAAATCCAATTTCCAAGTCAACCCTCCAAATAAGTGTCCACATGAGGTATATCAAGATTCCATATGTTTGCCCATAAGTTTTGTCTCTTTGGAAGCTTGTATAATCACAGAAAAATGCTACCACAAATAACTTGGATACTTCAGAAGTATGGTTCCTTAGAAAGCTCATATATTTTTGCCTTAGAATTTTGTTCATATGCTACAAAATTCTCAATCAAGTGCCTCATGAATATTGGATATATGTGCCTTAGAAAATTGAATATATGTGCCTCATAATATTCCATAGGTAGCTTGCATATGTACCTCGAGATCTACGACAAACCTGAATTACTTTTCCACAAAAGATCATTGAATTGGTTACCAATTGTTGGAGGATAGGTTCCAATATATATTTGTTCTTGCATCTGAAAGCACATGTATTTTGGGTAGGCGGACTTACCTTCCTCGTGGGAAAACTTGGCAACTAGGAAGGACAAATAACACTTACAAAAATTCAATTTTTCTTCTTTTCACAAGGGTCACAATAAGCACACCCTTTAAAACTTTTTTTTACCAAAACAAAGCATGAAGAACATGCTTGATAATAAAAATAATAGTAAAAAGTATCGTCTTTTTGCTTTTACATGAAAATACATATTTATACAAGTACAATAATTATGAATACCAAACCTAGTTATAGTTTCAACAGAAAGCCCAATTATGATGAGAAGGAAAGTGAGTATGGAAAAGCCATCATAAAGACCATAAAAAAAGGAATAAAAAAAATTAAAGTAACAATGAGAGTTGGTGAAGCTATTACAACAATAGAAGAGAAGATGAAAGAAAATGATGTTCTCTTTTATCTTAGAAAGGTTTATTAAACAAATCAATCAGTAGTAGTTGAAGTAAAAGTAGATATATAAGAATAACCAGATGGAAATAACATTAAAGAAGAATAAATATTGAAGAAGAAGACTAGAATAAGACTGAAAAGAAAAAAAGAATAAAAAAGTTTCTATAGAATACAAAGTTTGGAGAAAACATTTATACAACATAGATATGAAAAAAATGTGCACTATAATGTAAAAGTAGAAAATAATTAATAAATAAAAAACAAAATTTGATTACGTGTAATCCTAGCGAAGACTTAGACCAACATGTAGAAGTGTTTGTAATTAAGAGGGAGTCATGGAGTGTGTTAAATACTCCTAGTTGGTAGTGTTTGTAATTAAGGGGGAGTCTTGGAGTGTGGTAAATACTCCTAGTTGCCTGATAGTTTCTAGAAGTTTCCAATAGAGTCTAAATTTAGTAAAATTATTGGTGCACGTGTAAGCTAAAATTAGCATAACCATACTTATCGTTCTCAAAGGTCCTTCTAGAAAATTATATGTGATCATATTAAATAATTATCCATGATCTTTTTAGAGGATACTCCATGATTGTTTTTGGTCCATTTATTCTTTACCCTCAAGGCATTCAAGGAATGAGAATTTGAGTTACAATTCCGCAACTCTAATATAAACTATTGTGTATATTATTGTCCTTTATTGTGAATTATTTTTTAGTGTTTAAATACTAAAAAAATCATTTTTTCTCCTCTGTTGATCATATTGTTCACATGGTTATAACAATTTTATAAATTTTATTTGAATCCAAATACTAATGTAATCTAAATTTAGTAGAACAAATACCTCCATTTCCAGAGAAGACATGGCCTACAATGTCTGACCTACTTACACTTATATTGGATTCAACACATCACATGAAATAGTTGACAACAGATCACATGAAATAGTTGTTGTCTGTTCTCATGTTTAGAGCAAGCATTTAATTTTTTTCATTTTTTTAATAAAATTTAAATGATTTCAAATTTCTTATTTATTTGGTCCACGTCATCACACTTTTTCCAAAGGTACTAGTGTATAATTGGCCACTTAGTTTTTGCATCATGAACTCAAGGCATTATAAAAATTCATATTTAGCCTCTTCATATACTTCAAGTTTTTATTTGTAATGGTATATTGTGTTTATATAATACTAATTCTAGCAAGAGCAATGGATAGAAATATTAATAGCTACAATGCAGCATAGTCCATACCTCTACCACTAAGTAATTGATTAAGACAATGTGAGGTTTGCATTTTATCTTTATTCAAGGATGTTTTGTTTCCATAACCTTTCATTATTCCCGCTTCCACACCAACTTCGCACTCTGCATAGTAAAATTCATTTATAGAGGTATCACTAAACACACTTCTCCACACCTATGCACTCTGCATTTTCGTAAACAAAATGTGTGCCTTCCACCTATTCATGGTAATAACCTCAATATTCCCAAAATCATAGATAAGAAATAACAATCAAGAACCTCAATTTATGTGTTACAATAATTGTGTGGAAGAGAGTTAGCTTCTCTATTTGTGCAAAGCTTCGCACTTCTAAACTCACGAAGTTAACCTATGCACCTCTGTACTATGCTGGATTCATGAATTTTTACATAGAAATCCAATGACCTTGACTTTCTCCGCACTCCCTTTCTCCTCATCGTAAGAGTTACAAGTTATTTCCACTCATAAATAACATATTTCCTTTATCCACATCATAAGAGTTACACATTATTTCCACTACTATATAATACCAAGGCATATTGAGAAAATTGGTTCCATACTTTTATACAAGAACAAAAGAATTTTTTTAAAGAATGAGCTAAAAAAGACAAAGTAAAAGTTACCTAAGAAATATGCAGCCACCCATTTGGTGTGGGCCATAACAATATTTATGTAGATGTAAAAAAAAAATACATGATCAAAATGAAAGTTGGTCACTCCTTGGATAGACCTCTTGTAGTGTATCGTTTTCAAATTTTCATCAAGAACACACAAGAAATCACTTCCATACTCATTGTTTTGAACTAGTTCACATTTTCAAATATTTCAACATTATTTTTGATCTTTTGGAATGTGGAGGATAGATCTCCTCCTGATTTCACTCCTCTTCAATGCTCAAACTAGGAAGTTAATTGTGCAGAGTGTGGAGTATGTGGAGGATAGCATTCCTTCACATTACACTCCTCTACATTGCTCAAACTTTTTATTTCCATTTTGAAGGAAGTTCATTGTGTGGAGTGTGGAGGACCTTTATGCTCCCCACAATGAACTTCCCTCGTAATGACAATGCAGATCTAGACAATAAGAGTTACATATTATTTCCACTACTAAATAATGCCAGAGGCTTATGGAGAAAACTGGTTCCATACCTTTAATATATGCACAAATGCATTTTTTTAATGAATGAGCTCAACGAGACAAAGTAAAAGTTACCTAACAAATATGCAGCCGCACATTTTCTATGAGCCATAAACCTATTTATGTAGGTGTCAAAAGATACAATATGATCAAATTGTTATTTGGTCATTTCTTGGATAAACCCCTTGTAGTGTGTTGGTTTCAATTTTGCTTCAATAACACACAAAAAAATCACTTTCACACTAATGGTTTTCAACCCTATCACATTTTCAACTATATCGACGTTGTTCAAGCTCCACATTCTACACAATGAATTTCCTCCAAAATGGCAAATATAGATGCGAAGAAAAAGAGTTACATGTTATTTTCACTACTATGTAACACCACAGGCTTATGGAGAAAACTAGTTCCATAACTTTATATAAGCACAGATGCATTTGGTTAAAGGATTAGCTCAAAGAGACTAAGTAAAAGTTACATAACAAATATGCAGCTGCCCAGTCGGTATGGGCCATAAAACTATTTATCTAGGTGTAAAAAATGTACAATATGAACCAATTGCGAGTTGGTGGCTGCTTGGATATACCTCATTTAGTGTACCATTTTCAACTTTTCTTTAAGAGCACACAATAAATCACTTTTATATCATCATTTTCAACCACATCGCATTTTCAACTATATTAATATTGTTTCTATTTTTTTTCAAGGAATTTGTTTATGATGAGAATGAGAAGAACCTACCTGTAAAGAATGGATTCCGGATTTGAGCTCTCTGTTATGGCTTTCCATCATTTTTGCTTCTTTATCTCTACATGCTTTATCATATTTTTCCTTAGTTATCATTTTTGCAGTGAGAGGCAACAATGGCGGGCGCTCGTTCAATATCAAATCAGGGTGAGATGGATTCCTTACCATCGGATTTTTCTGAAAGCTTCATTGTGGGTATGGTTTCAAGTTTCCCTGTTGAATTGGGGGTTTGTTATAGCGATTGGCTTCGTTGTTTTGCTCGAGCTATTAGCTTTGAAATAGAAGAAAACATCTCAAATGCTCTAATATTTAAACATTGCTCTAATAAAAAACTGTCACATATTTTTCTAATACACGTAAGGGTGGGGGGTCGATATCCATTTAAAACCATTTTGTTCACATTTCTCTCTGTAGTGCTTGAATTGCCATTTCAGAGGAAATTCATTCATTGTGATGAGTGCGAAGTACCTCCGCGTGTTGAACTTCCTCTGAAATGGCAAGGTGGATGCATTGGATAGTAATGAGAAGGAGATATATCCACTGCATTCCACCCTTCCCACGTGCATCTAATTGAAAAGGAAAACTTAGATGAATATTTTAAACTTGAAATGAAAGTTATTACGTGATTCCAAGTGAACAAGATTGATGCAAGTTAACAAGATTGATGAACGGTCGATAAATTTTTGCATTATGTACCATATTATTGGGTATTCATTTTCTTGGGGGAATATTTGAACACATGGGGCATTTTGGGCGAGGATGATATTATTCCAAAATAGTAGAAATGACCAAGTTGCATGCCTTCTGCAATCCCCCACAAAATTTTCCATTAACCTTAACAACTTTCATGTACTAGAAAGAAAGGAAGACTAAGAGATAAATGAAATTGGTAAATCTTAAGAGACAAGACCTGAGGTTGTCTGCAACTGTGAATACATTCATTGAATTAACATAATCAATTACATCTTTATAAACATGCATAGGACTAGGATAGTTAGAACTAATTCCTAGAAATTAGGAACTAATTCGTAATTGAAGAAAACATGTAAACAAAAATCTGTTTCTCCATGATTTTCAAGTTCCCCCCTTAATGGAGAAAGGATTGCTAGCACCTCTCTAAACGATTCAAATGTTTGTGAAAATGTCAGCAACATTTTCACAAGTATTACAATATTCAATAAAAATTTCCTTAGACTATATCTTTTCTCTAATAAAATGAATTTGGGCATCAACATGCTTTGTCCTTGCATGAAAAATCAAATTATTTTCCAACTTGATTGAGCTCTGGTTTTCACACTTGATCACTATAGTATGCTTTTGTTCTTCTCCAACATCTTGAAGAACTCGCCTCAACCAAACAACTTCACAAGTTGTTGCACAAAAAGCTTTATATTCTGTCTCTGTAGATGAAAAAGATATAGTTGGGTTATTCTTGCTGCTCCATGAAATAATCTTATATCCAACACTGAATGCATAACCTGTAGTAGATCTTCTATCATCCGAATTACTGGCCCAATCTAAATATAAGTAACCTATCCTCTTAACACCAAATGAATGGGTATATTTAAGACCAAAACCAATTGTACCTTTAAGATACCTGAGTATTTCTTTCGTTGCTATCCAATGGATTTTTAAAGGTCTGGTCATAAATTGACTCAGCACATTAACTGAATGTGCAATATCAGGTCTAGTGGTGGTAAGATAATTCAGACTTCCAACTACATGTCTGTCAAATGTACCATCAACCTCTTTTGAACCATCATCAAGATGAAATTTCACATTCTATTGCATAGGAACAAAAGTATCTTTGCACTAATCCATATTAAACATTTTAAACACTTCTCTAGCAAACTTACCCTGTGAAACAAAAGTCTGACCAACATCTTGTCAAACTTCAAGGCCTAAACAGTAATGCAACTCACCGAGATCTTTCATGATACTTGTGACATCTGCATGTTAATTTCATTAATTAACTTCACTGAATTTCCTGTAATGATTAAGTCATCAACATATAAAGAAATCAGCACCACATACCCCTTTGCATCAAATTTGGTATACGAATTTGGATCACTTTGACTTCTCATAAAACCCTACTGGAAAAAGAAAGAATCTATCTTTTGATACCATGACCTAGGTGCATGTTTCAGCCCATACAAAGCTTTCCTTAATCTACAAACTAAATGATCCTGCCCTTTTTGACAAACCCTTCAAGTTGTGTCAAATACACCTCCTTCTTTAAGTCAACATTAAAAAAAGAAGATTTTACATCTAGTTGGTGCAAATTCCAATGATACTTTGTAGCTAACGTAATTAACAAATTAATAGTGTTCAATTTAGATACAGGTTCAAGTGTTTCTTCATAATCAATCATCTTTCTAAGAGTACCCTTTTGCGACCAATCTAGCTTTATATTTATCTATACTTTCATCTTCTTTAAACTTGGGTTTGCATAGCCATTTGCATCCTATATATGGGCTCTTTTCCTTTAGGAATTTCAGTCAATTCCGAGGTTTTATTTTTAATTATAGATTCATATTCTTCATCCATAACTTTTCTCCACTCTTCATATTCAATAGCTTCATTAAAATGCATGGGTTCTATGACATTCAAAGCATTGGTCATGATAGCATAGTCCTTGTACCTTTTAGGTAGTCGATTCTGCCTAATAGATTTCCTACGTGCTTCACTACTTTCACCTGTATTCTCTGAAAGTATTTCTCCATTTATGATTAGGATCTGACTAGTGATGATGTCCACATCATTAGATTCCTCCCCAAGATTTTGTTTCTCACTGTCTTCTGCTTTTTCTTTTGCTTTATTGTCATCAACTTCAGGAAGAATGTGTCATATTTCATTGTCGTTATCCTTATTTCCTTCATCTACCTGTTCATGGAAAATTACATCTCTACTCGCAAATACTTTGTGAGTAGATGGATCAAACATTTTATATGCTTTAAAATCTAAACAATATCCTACAAAAATACATTTGATACCTCTAACATAAAGTTTCTTTCTGTTCTCCTTTGGAATATGTGCAAAGGCATTACACCCAAATATCCTCAAATGATCAATCGTTGGTTTAAAACCATACAGGGCTTCGAATGGAGCCTTGAAATCAAGATACCTCATCGGGCTTCTATTATTTCGATAAACAACAATACCAATGGCTTCTGCCCAAAAATAATTTGAGAGGTTCTTACCTTTGATCATACTCCATGTACACTCCACCAATGTCCTGTTTTTCCTTTCTGCAACATCGTTCTACTTTGGACTGTAGGGTATTGTGAATTGTCGCACTAGTCCATGATCCTTTCAGTAATTGACGGAGTTCCCTAATATGTATTCTCCCCCTTGATTTGAGCAGAGAATCTTTATAAAATTCCCTGTATGCTTCTCTCCTTTTTTTTAATTCTTTGAAGTACTAAAAAACATCACTCTTTTTCCTGAGGAAGTACACCTATGTGTACCTTATGCAATCATCAATAAACAACAAAAAATAATAGGCTCCTAAATATCTGGTCTGTATTGGTCCACAAACATCATAATGCACAAGTTCTAATACATGTCTTATTCTACTATCAGAATTAGAAGGGAATTCATCTTTGTGAATTTTACCTAATGCACTGCCTTCACAAGCAACATATTATTTTTAGCACAGGGAGACCTTCAACCATATTTTGTTTCTGCAGCAACAATAAATCATGATAATTGATGTGACCATACCTGTGATGCCAAAGAATTTCTATTGACATAGTTGTAGAAGTCACTGCATGATGACTTTTGTTGTTAACATCAAACTTGTACAAGCCTCCGACTCTGACTCCTGAAGCCACTGGTTTGCAGTGATCCAACAAATCTTTCACTATGCAATGTGTTTTAAAGAATTCAACCTTCAGGTTCTGATATGTAATTGTAGACATAGAGATCATTTTTTTCTTGATCCCAGGTACATACATAACATTATAGATGCATCTAATGCTACCATTGGGTAAAGTCATAGGTATATCTCCATATCCCATAGGCTTATATGCATGATCATCTCCAAGGTAAATGTTTACACCTTTGCTAATTTCCTTGAAGTTTTTATACATGTCCTTATTGCATGTCATATGAATCGACACTTCAAAGTCCACAAACCATGTATTAGCATCATCCATTTCAGCAGACAATGCAACAATAGACACAAATAACTTGAGATTTTTGAAATCAAAATTCAAAGCCTCTCCTGCAAAATGTCCTGATTCTTAGGATTGGAGACCCAGAAGCTTCTCACAGCTAAAAATATATTCGTTGAATTATCATAATTAATTAAATCTTTATAAATATGAATAAGAATAAGATAATTAGAACTAATTCACAGAAATAAAAAGAAAACTAATCTCTAATTACATCAAACATCTAAATAACAATCCGTTTCTCCATTATTTTTCAAGTCACGTGACTTCAGTGTCCGTTTGTCCATTATTTTAAGTCATGTGACTTTAGTTTATGATGATGGTGTCACAATAACGTCAAATGTGAACTTGGAAGCACGAAGTCAAACTTAAAAGGAAATTAACAAAATGTACACAAAATTAATCAAGTCTAACATAAAATTAAACGTGGCTATGACCCTGCTTCATGACGGGGTTCACCAACTTGGTTTAACATCAAATTAAACGTGGCTATGACCCTGATTGACCACAAACATCTCCTGGGCTTCTCTCAAATTCTTCCATTGAACAATTCCAAAACAAATAGTCACACCATTTTGCTCTGATACCAACTAGAAAGAAAGGAAGACAAAAATTGGCAAACTTCAGGATTGGAGACCCAGAGGCTTCCCACAGCTAAGAATACATTCATTGGATTAACATAATTAACTAAATTTTTATAAATATGAATAAAATTAAAATAACTAGAACTAATTCACAGAACTAAAAAAACTAATTTCTAATTACATCAAACATCTATATTTTTTTCCAGAAGAAAAAAAACATAATATTTTATATTGAATTAATATAAATAACAAATGTACATATCGCTGATATATAGATCAGTAGCTGGAGCCACGTATGATCTGATACCCGATTAGAAAACAGCATAGTTGTTCAGAAAACTAACACATAGTGACAATGTATACCTCAAACATTTATATACCAAGCAGTCAAACATCGAAATAACAGTTAGTTTGTCCATTCTTTTAAGTCATGTGACTTTAGTTTATGATGGTAGTCCCACATTAACGTCAATAGTTAATGCTCCCTAATGCTTCATGAGGGGATTGACTAACTGATAAAGTCACCATTTGTACCTCCCTAACCACCGGAGGCCTGCAAAATTCAATATTCTTACTTAATTAAAAAGGCCACGAACTACCCAAGAATAATGAAAGAGTAATAAATTCATGGCTACCACAAACAAAAACCAATGCAAACTTTTTAATATGCCATAAAAATGTTTAGTACACAAGATCATAAAAGGGAGAAAATGAGAATTCCAATGTCGGTGAGAAGCAAATGGTTAATGGTTTATTTGTGAAGTCAAAACACCGAACTGAATGATTCTCAAGACCTAAACCTTTAGGACTTGACATGGCATACATGGGCCGGCTATGTCTTAGAATGAAGCAATATAGCATTTATGTGCATGAAGGCTCACTTTAAAAAAAAAGCATTCCATCCCATTGATGAACTTGTGCACTTGTGCGTCAATGACCCACCAGGTTTCGGTTTCGGTAAGACACTTAATAATAATAACAAGGGGCAATAATAATTCTTTTCATTTCAAAAAGGGTTCGATTTGTGTAAAGTAGAGTGTGATACTACAACGAAAGGGTTTTAAGACAATTTGAGACAATTTTTTGGTAAATTGTTTTAACTTGAGACAAAAAGAAATTTGTAT
>APFE030770263.1:31865-52674 GCA_000404065.3 Pinus taeda | reverse complement strand
AAGGGGTCGAGTTATTTATGTGAGATGTCTCAATACGGTGAACTTCCTAATTTCCCTTCCTCCCCATATCTTGTGGATCACGAGGCACCTTAGATTGGAGAGGAGGAGCCCACCACCCTGTTTCTTCCTTATTCTCCTCCTTTTCTGGTCACGATGTGGGTGCCCCCTCATGGTGATCATGAAGTTGAGAAGTCTGTGCATAAAGTCCCCATATCCTCTTCTCATTCACTTCCCACTTCAATGGAGGACGTTCCAAAATGGCTCAAGAAGCCTACATTGAAGACTCACTCCTCCATTCCTCATAACTTAAGTATTGAATCTGACCTGCATCTTTGCCATCCTCTATCATCTACAATCCATGACTCCTTGTAGCGTGACTCACTTGATCAATCTGCTTCACCAACCAATCATTTGCATTCTCTTGATTCTCAAGTTGCTGGCTCAAATTTTGATTAGGTGCAAGGTAGTCACATTACATAAGTAGAGGAGTAGAAAGGTGAGGGCACTATCAATCTTCCCTCTCTATTTCAAAATTGTGCATATCAAAACAATGAGCTTCCATTCCTTAACGATTCCCAATCCTCTAATATCAGTGGATAATTCCTGTACAATCAATTATTTCAATCAACCCCCAGACTTGGGCAGTCATCACTCCCATGCTTCCATATGTTGTGATGAATGACCAAGCACATCATGTGATCTTCCATTTTCTCATCAATACTCTAACATGGATTTAGAGTGTGCTCCAGTTAAATAATAGATCCATATTGAAACTTCCTCTTGATCTCACTTCCCCTTGCATACTACCATTTGAAACGCATCTACATGCGACGAAGATACTCCATGTTCTCTTGCTTCTCCATCTGATGAGTTATCTCCTCGATTGACATGAGGCGATGAGGTTGTGCATGATAAAATTGACAACATTCTAATTATAGAGTGTCCTACCCATTCCTTGTCATCCCTTCTTTTGCACAAAGACAATTTTTCAATCTAGCTTGCTCATGTGAGCTCACCAATTCATTTATCTTTGGACATACCATCAAAATATCCTCTTCAATTGAGTAATATGATTGTTGTTGAAGCTGAAAAATCTAGTGAAATATGTGACATAGATGGTTGCCATCTGAAGAGCAGTTTTGAAATTATCAACAACAGCCACCCTTAAGCCATGAATGATCTAGTTCAAGTTTAAAAATGTGATTCTACAGTTTTAGAAAGTTCAAGGACATGCCAGGGAGTTGAGGCACTTCAACTTCCGTTGATGGTTATTTCAAGACTTTGCAACTTTGGTAAGCCCCCTGAACCAAATCAAATATGGTTTCTCATGCACAATCCATCTATATGGTTTCATTTGATGTGGATCCCCGTGTAATAAATGTTTGGTATTCTAGGCGTGATCTTTCAAATTTTTAAAATTTCATGTATGGTTGAATTCACGAACCTGTTACAACTCATTCGTCTTCATGCAAAATGCTTACGTCAAACTTAGGTTGGGAATGCTCATCGCTCATGAAGTCATGGAATTGTGAAGCTGATCATCTCAAAGACTATCTCTTCCCATAATCATAGTTATCATATTTCCCGCTTCATGGTTAGCTCTTTGGCCTTCTTTCAAACCTTGTACTGCAAATCTATCTATTATATCTAGCTTACATCGAACTTGGTTCCATTGTTCAGAGCATTCGCAAGATTGTTCAAATAGATTTTTCTTTTTTCATTACAAACCAGGAATCTGACGTCTTAACTAGCTCATCTGATCATTTCCCTATCTTGGGTGACTTTCATTTGACTTATCATTTTCCCATCATCACATTTGATGACAGTTTGTTTGCACTCTCTGATCTTCATTGCTTAATATCTTTCTCTTCAGATTTCCGTCAAGCAAGTGAGGCACTTCAGCCTTCGTTGACGGTTATGGGATGTCTTCACTGTCTTGGCATGACCACCAAGGATGATCAAATCTATTTTTATTTACAAGATTCCCATCATGATCTTGCTTCTCAAATCAAAAAATCATATGTTTAGAGATCACGAGGCTTTCAAGATTATCATTATGAATTTTACAATCCAACCATTGAATGGATAGAAGAATCTTACTTGGCAAGCTCTGTTGCGGGCACAAAGTTTCAATCATTCCTCTTGCTTGCTAAGATTCTCGGTGCAGACAAGGGTGCACCTACAAATGTCTTCCGAGGTTTGTTGAAAAACGGTATCCATCAAAGAGGTAAGCATCTGCATTGGGTAAAAGTAGTGGTTATGACACATTTTTCTGCCCACAGGAAAGAGCTTCCTTCGCATGTGAAAGTTTTTCAAGTTTTTGTATTTTCTGTTGCACGTCACTATTTATCTATTTTAATCATTCGTATATTTGTGGATGTAGGCCGAGAATGACTACGGTGGCTTCACTAGAAATTTCATTACACGTAACCCTAATTGCTTAGCTATTAGGATAGAAGTAGGATTAGTTGCATCATATTTTTCCTTTCCTTGCACTAATATTGCACTCATTCTTGGTAGTTCGTCCTAGTTTTCTTATTTTCGTTTTACATCATGTTCACTTTAGTCATTTTGTTGTATTGTCTTTCAATTTTGGTTTCCTAGTTCTATGTCTACTTTCTTTTTACTTTGTGCCATTCCTTGTTCAATTTCCATTTTTTTTCATTATGTGAATAAGTGTTGTGCCTAGAGTTGCATCTTGGCTTCTGAATGTATATGTGGCTGAAGTTCAAAGATTCTTGTGACACTGCAGCCCATGGCTAGTCCTGTGCCTGTCTTTGTTTGGTTTGGTTGTAACTGTTGGCCGATGATGTCTTGACAAAAAATACAATCCATCAGTAAGGAGAGCTTTGATCAAACCATGAACCTGTGTCTAGTCTGTGAACCTCATACCTACACTCAATTTTTTTGCTTTGGTGTGTTTAAGCTTATCGAACTAGTAGAAACAGAGAAGGGGAAAATCCAAATGATCAAACGTGAATAAGATGTATTTACATGATTCTCTGGAGGAACAGCCTATCCTTTTCTCAATAAGTGAGGATCCCTCTTCTACCCCAAAAATAAACAAGTGCCAATGCATAGTTCTCTTTCAAAATGAAAGAAGAGAAAGGATTCCTGTGCAGAGAGGTGAAGCAGGAAACTCCACCGGGGTACTGTCTAGGCTCACTGGTAGTGGCAAAATGCTTGTGTTCCTGCATGACTCCATCAGGGTACTGTTAAGGCCTACTGGAAGTGGAGAAACACTAGAGATGAAAAACTATACTCTGAGAATCTTAAGCTTGCAAGCTTAAATACCCTTCCCAATTCGAAACACTGTGATTTGGTTGAATCTTTTGTTGCGTTCAACTGAGTAGGTACAAAAGGGACCATGTCTGCCCATGGAGTAAGTGGGGAAATTGAAGTAATCTGTTAGGTCCCTATAATACTAGTGATTCCCCCATTATTATTGTCATTATATCCTTTTTTATTATTGTTGTGCCCCTATTATCGCCATATTGTTATTAGTGTGCCCCATAGAAGCACACTATTGTTATTGTTGTGCCCCTATATTATTATTGTTATGTCGGCTTTGATTATATTGTGACCCCTTAGACTCCTATATATATAAAGCAGGTTTTGGCATTTTTATCATCCAATAATTGTTTATTTGTGTAATGTAAAGGAGGTTCTTGCTCGAATAGGCTGACTTTGAATTCGTTGATCTATATTTTCTTCTATTTCATGATCTAGTTGCATAACATTTGGTATCAAAGGTTTGGATTCTAGGGTTTCGTTGCTCCAAACAGGTCATCGTGGAATTTTCGCTATAACATTTTTTCTATGATGTTTTTGAAGCTGAAATTAAAACCCATTTGATTCAAAATCTTGATGCACCTCGGATCTGAATTTTAGATATTTTGTCATGATATTGGCGGATATATGATCCAAGAAAGTTAGGGTTTTTGCAGGCTCCCAAATTACATCCCAAATAGGTGACCTTTGGAAAATCGTCTTAACTTTCTCTCGGAGCATTAGATTGAAATTTCATAAGACATTATAAAAGGAGGATGCACTTTAGTTTTTGGTATCTCTTTTTTAGGTCTGAAGGTCAAAACAGTGACACATGGCACTTCATACAAGCCTTATCTACTGAACAATTATATAATAAGGTCATCTTGGGAGATTCGACATAACACTTTCTTGGAGAATCCAATTTCAATTACACTAGTGGCGTTGGAAAGAGGACGCGGAGGGCTACCATAGGTCACAATTCCAGACCTTGGAGTTTCGAAAGTTCAGAGATAAAATAGATTCAATATCGATCTACTACAAAGCAAAAAAATGTGTGTATTTTTTTTTTTTTTTTTAAATTTGCATAAGTTTGGTTTGAAAAATTAGTTTGAAGTGATTCAAAGGGTATAGTGAGGAATAATTATCATTAATTGATGCCTCGAAGAAAGAAAATGGAAACACCTAACAAGAAACCTAGAATCTCTACCATGACTCATGAAGAAGAGGAAGAAATGCAACATGATATATCAAAATTATGAGACCAAGTAATTATAAGGCTCAACCCCCACAAATATCAATATGAGCAGATACATATGACTATAAAGCTTTAAGATATATACCTCCTAATATTCAAATGCATGCTCATATTTGGCATTAACACAATCCCTCCTCAACTTATAGGGAGCTCAGCCCCCTATGCCCACATATACAGGTGAAGGTATATATATATATAGATATATAGATATAAAATAAAGCTACCCCTCCTAAGCTTACAATTTTCAAACAAGGCATGATAACCAAATTATCTCAATGCAACCATTCAATCGAATTAATAGATATTGTGTTTCTCTTCATGGAAAGGTATTTCGACCAATTTGCATGCTCGAAATAGACACACAATAGACCCGTTCCTTGAGAAAATAATCAAGGAATAGCCTCTCATTTTCACAAAGTGGAATGAAATCCCACACTATAGATATAAGAAAATTATCATCATATCAAACACATATAGGATATCCACATGCATTATAAAGAAGCTTCAAGAATTTATATTAAAAATGCATGACAAACATTATAATAAAAACTACAAAACATTCAAACATTTTAGTAAATAAACCTCATGCACCAACATCCTAAAACTATGTAACATTTCTCAAAGCTACACATTGAATTCCACAAGGATAATATTTAATTTCACAACTCTTAGCTAAATGCATTCATTTATAATAAAATAAATGGTCAAACTGAAGGTGGGAATTCAATTTTCCTCCTAACCTTAGACTCATAGTAGCTAGAATCACTTGCAGTAGTCACCATCAAACCAGATCCATGATCTAAGCGTAATTTCTTTCGATAATTTTTAGTAGGAGGTCATAATCAGCTCAAAGAGGACATGGATAACTTATAAAAATAGGTGGTTTATCAACTCTTTAGCAAGAACCCTGAGTGGTTACTCAATAAATTCTTGGCAAGCACTCATTCCCTTTTTCCTCAAAATTTCTTAAGCTTCTCCAAGTCTCAATTTAGTTTTTTAAGGAATTTCATTTCCTCCACTTTGCAGGTTTTTCCAAAAATTCTCATGTGCTTTCTTTAGAATAAAATCAAGCCCCACTATTGTTGTGTAATTTCCTTTCTATAACTTCATATGAGTGCCTCTTCATGCTCCTCTTGGACTCCTCATCTCCTCTTTGATGCTTCTTCTAATTTAATTGATAATATGCACCATAAATTAAACAATGGTGCTAGCTAGATCCAGAAAAGTTTATTTTCCTCTTCCTCCTTAGATCATGGATCTATGGTCCCACTCTTTAGGCCATTACATGAAAATATATTCATTTATAATTCAGAGTATTATTTCATTACACAAATCAGGGAGAAGGCATACCAAAGGTGTCACAAACCCCACCCCCTTAAAGGGAACACTATCCTCAGTGTCCTTATTAGTAAAAAATAACAAAAGCAAGCTTCACACATAACTCTTAGATCCACTTACTCAACAAACAAACGATGGTTATTGCATCCTCATTTGCCCAACCATTTTCAAATGGCCTTTTTATTAGTCTTTTGGTGCTTGTAATGCACCCAATTCAACTTTGATCTATTCCTTTTCTCTTGAGTGTTTCTTTCCTCCATGTTGGATTGAAGGGGCTTGACCCAGGTTTAGAGTTAATTAGCCAAACAAATCCCTACACTACTGGCCCTTTCGACATCAGCTCGCGGTGCACGAACTGAAGTCTCACCTGAACCAAAATGGGGGGATGCTGGAACCAAGTTTCCACACCCTTGAGATGTCTGAGGGGTTGATTTAGTCCAACTATGCCTACCTTTGTGAAGGTTACTTTCTGCACTGTTCTAACCTGAGATACCTTCGCGATCTATTATAATTGTCCTTCACGCAGCCCTAACTAGGGGGTTGAGGTGATTTCACACTGTTATGGCAACGATCTGCGGTATTGCCCCAAGTACACCATGTATCTTAATTATCCTCTTATAGATGTTAGTCAACTTCACGTAACCTGATACTTTAACTCACATTTATTTAATCTGCACAATTACATATGTTCCAGCACCATATAGAAAACATAAATGCTATTTATACCCACTATATTTGATACAGAAAACGGGAAATAAATACTCACAATTGATGTAAAAATTCTCTTTATTAATGCTTCAATAATTACAGATTCGACTCGCCCTACGCACTCAGCTACAGGGGTCTGCGCACTCAGTTGCGGACTACTAGGCCTCTACGTACTCAGGTGCAGAGCCTTCTCCTACTCTACGACCCAAAGACTCGAATCTACACTTAGATCTTTCACTATCCTTTGTTGGCTTATTGGGCCCTGACCCAGGTTCAGAAGAGTGATTAGCCCAACAAATCCCATAGCTACCGACCCTTTTGGCAACAACTCATTGAGCGCAGACAGAGGTGTCACTCAAGGTAGCAGGGGAGGGTGTTGGAACTAGGTTTCTTCACCCTTGGGGTGTCTTGATGTGGCCTGGAGGGGTCGTGAACCATTCTGTGGTCTCGCACCACTCTATACTACTATCAGACTTCTGCATAGATCCCTGCAGGTGTATTTTCTTGATAAGGAAATTATTATAGATCTAATCTTTTAGTCACAATCTTTAAGAAACAATTCAACAACAAAACCCAATGCGCACAATCATAATTCTTTAAAGATACAAACTCATATAATATATGCATAAACCAGAATACAATAGATCATGACATTTCAGCAAACAACGTAACTTTTTTAATGTCTTTCTTCAATACAACTAGATCCACCCTGCGCACTCAGCTATAGGGGTCTACGCACACAACTGCGGACTCTGCCAAGCCTCTAGGCACAAAACTGCAGAGCCTCTATCTATCTACCTACACCCTTGACTTGGACTTACAGACGCAAATAATGTTGCTCTCACAAACCCATAATCATCTAGAACCAACCAAAGACTTAACTAAAAGTTGCTTCCTACCCTTAGAGACTCGCTCTATTTATACATTCTCATGGTCCGTAGACCATGGGCAGGCCATCTCACTTCCTATTATTTTACATTATTCTTGAGCGAACAACCTTTGACTCAACTCATTAAAATTTGCGCTCTGCAAACTTCACAGAGTCTTTACCATACTTTCACCCAAACTGTGGGCTTTGAGCCCCAAAACCATTACGTGGGCCCTCCGCTACCCAAAAGGCCCCTAACACAGTCAACGTGACTCATCCCAAGTCACTCGGCTGGTGCAGTAACCTTCGCGCAAAGGTCATGCAACAATTTCTGCGCTTTGCTTACACTTGCAACAAACTCTTCTGCCATCTGTTGTACTTGTTCTGCGTGAGCCATCGATGCATCAATATCTGCTTCAGTCACCTATCTGGGTGCATATGTTGCCTGCATGTGGGCCACCTTTTGCTCAATGGCGGTGGAAACCACAAATTCCTCATCGAGCCAAGGCTGGATCCATTCTTTAATCACTGCTGCTTTCTACCGAGCGGCATTAGCTTGTAACTTAAGAGCTTGAGCCTCCCTCATTTTCGGCAAGTGCTGCATAATAGCAACTGTTTGTGCTGTCCCTTTGACATTATCATAGGCTTGTTGTAGCTCCCTTGCCTCTGTATCATGCAACTTTCCTGCAGCCTATTTTATAGTCCCACGCCCTCTTTCAACTGCATGGAGCACTGAGACTAGGCCTCCTACAGATAGTCAGGTGGTCACACCTTTCGTGCAAGCCTTCCTTTTTCCTGCTAGCCTGAGCCGTGAGCACCCTTCGCGTACCTTCAAATTGAATAGCTTCTTGTGGTTTACACTCCCTTTTTTAGTAGGGTGCAATCGCAACCATGATAGCAGGGTCACGGCTTGTGGCAGGATCATAGGAGGGCCGGCTAGGTCTAGTTCCTTCCCTTGTGTGCTCGCATGGTCTGTTTGGGGGTCGCCTATTTTTATTTTGTTGATTTCTTCGTCCAGCCTCGTGCTTTTCCTTCCTAATATCACCCCTCTTTCCTCTAGTTCGTGAAGTCTCAGGCTATCATGCCGAATGGCTTCGTGCAACTGCCAGATCCTTTCATCTAGGTCTGTTTGTTCAGTCTTGCTGGTTTTATCGTGGATAGCTGGTAGGCTACATTGCTGCGGTGAATTTGGTTTTTTGCTTCGTATGCGGTTAGGCGTTAGCACACCATACACTTGCACCCTATGTTGTTGATGGATGCTCACCCCCTTTTGGCCTCCAATCTGACCGCGTGCTTACCTCTCAGAGTCACACCACTTTCCCCTAGTCTTTTGGTGTACATTCCACCCTTATGAAATTGTTGCACTCGACGACCTTGTTTGTGCACCCTAATTTTCTTCCAAATTCACTAGTGCGCAATGGTCTACTACTCCCTCTACTTTTGTTGCACCCTCCTTAGTCTGCCGCTCCCTTGCTTCTATCGTTACATGGCATAGTGATCTAGTCATCATATTACAATTTAGCGTTGTTACCTCATGCAATTGGTTCTGCCATCGCTTAATCTCTTCATCAGAGTCCGATGTATAGGAATTGTCGCGTTCCCATATGATTCTTTTGTCCACTATCGGATTCACTCGATCCTGATCTTGCGCTGTGATCTAGTATATATGATCTAAGTCTTCATCGCTCTCCTTGTCATGGATGGGTTCCATGTAGCGCACCCCTTCAGCCGGATCTAGCAGAACAACTACATGCAGAGACATTTCCTCAAATATCATCTTTTGGTATTTTAGATTAATGACTCCATTCATGTCCATGGCTCAGTCTATCCCTAATTTTGTTGGGTAAGGGTTACTGTCGTCCAAAATTTTTATTACCTCAAAGTTTGTTTGTGTGCTCACACCTTCTATATCTACTGTGACTCCTTGTAGTCTCCCCATGGCCAAGATCTTTTGCTGGTTCGCCATCTATAATTGAATAGGAGACTATTGTAATGTGGGCCTACCCATGCGTTCCCATGTCTGTTTAGGTAGGACATTCACATCTGACCCTAAGTCTAGAATGACTTGATCCATCTTGTAGCCGCCAATCTGGGTAGTCAACCGCATCGACCACCCTCTGTGTAAAGCATGCTTGCCTAGCTTCCTGATCATGCGCAGTTAACTGGATCATGCACATCTAGTTATCAATTCTTGCAATCCCTTCACCGCTCTAGTGTCCCGTAGTAGCTTCATGCATGTCTCCAAAAAGGTAGTTAACACATAAGTATCCAACTGCTGCTCAGTCTGATCCTTGCTACTCAAAGTAGAAGGCTTCGCGAAGCTCTTCTTGGCTTCCATAAATGTTTCCTTCACTTGTTCTAGATCAAATTTGGGTTGCTTTGTAGAGGCCTTGTGAACCCATGCATCCTCCTCTGGTTGCTTCCCCTTATCTTTGCCTATAGTCGCACCACTTCTAATCAACATTTTCACATTAGGATCCTCCTTGTGTGGTTTCTCCTTCATCATTGGATGTACTGAGTGGGAGTAGCATGAAGCACCCATTTTTCCCTCATTTGTGCAATCAGTGTGGGGCAATCTACTGTGTCATGATCGAATTGGTAAAAGTACGGGCAACATGGTCTGGTCGAGTTCATGCAATCCCGCGCTTAGTGCCCAGGTCCTCCACAATTGTAGCAGATTAATTGTCCCCGGCCTCATCCAAGTCCCATTCCTCCTCGTCCCCGTCTGCATCCCCAAAATATGCCCCACGCTATCGCTACAGTTGGATCTTGAACTCATGCCTCAGTCTACATCTTATAAGCAGGTGTTTTTTCCATCAACAACTCATAACTTCGACAATTGCATTCGTCATGGCCCATTGATATACAAATATTGCAAAATAGCTGCTGAGGGGGTTGTATCAGTTTTGGAAATAGATGATAGTTGTCTTTGTTGTGCTTTCCTCCCACTTGACAGATTGTGCACCAGAGCGAGGGCGTCGTGCTCAGCCCTACTTGTGCCTCTAGTCGTAATGGCATTGGTCCCCCTCCTGCCTGATAGTTTGCAAATATTGGACAGTGATCCTTATCATGGCCCTAGCCTTTAAATTTTATGCACCATACCTCTGTGCGTGCTTCTAGCTGGGGCGCTTTATCTTGTTTCAAACTTTGCATTTCTAGGCATAGGTTTTGTAGCTGCACGTGGATTTGCTGAACTCCCAACCCTAGATCTTGTATTGGAGTTTTATGTAACCTCATCCCTATCTCCAATGCTTTAGCATGGGTTGAGATCTTTTGCTGTGATAGTGCCGTCCTCAGATGTGGTGTCAACGGTGCCACAAACCACGTGCAATGTTGCGGGTCTGTCATCGTCATGTTAGCCTCTTGTATTGTACTTTTCAACTCTCTCCAGATCCCATGGGGTTTCACCAGGCATCATTGCGATCTCCTTGAACCTGATGATCGACTGCGTTTCCGATTTTGGTCGGCTAAATTCTTTGTTCAGCACGTCCTGAATCGTTGCTATTCCTGCATTCGGGTGATCGCTAGAGTACTTTATATACCACATCAATGCGTGGTCCTATAGTGTGCTTACTAGAGAGGCATTTTTTATGTTTTCATCTGTTACGCCTTGGGCTTCCCATACCGCCTTTACCATGAACTAGAACTGATCTTGTTCCTCATTTCCTATGCCTCTAAGTACTAGAAACCTGATCGAACTTGCCATCCCTACCCTTGGCGGCGACGGCGGTGGGTTAGGTGAAGATGGGTTGGATGTAGGTGAAGTAGGTGATGGCGTGGACGATGGTGGTATTAGTGGAAAGTGTTGTTTTATCAATCGGACTGCGCTTCTCGAAGAGAACCCTATGAGTGCCTCCTTGCTTTCTCACGAGAATGAAATTAGAGGACTGTTTTTTAATCCTTCGGTCCCTCGGTAGCCTCTTCTGCTCCTCGTAACCCCAAACATCAATGGATGCGCATAACCCATTTTTCACATAACGACATTTTAATCCAAGTATTCAACGATTTGATGTACTTATCCCGCAGCCCTTGGACAAAGCACCTTTCTGCCTCGCTGTAACTCACAGTTGTGTCTATCGCAAACTTGCTTATAAACCCTCCTATCACTCGATCCAACTAGTGATCTACTACCTGTGCGATTCTGTCTTCAGATGCTTCCAGCCTATGTACCAACTGTGGAGTCCACACGATGGGTTGATCCAATCTGTACCTTCCCTGACTATCAACTAGCCTCGTAATCCACTCATACAGCTCCGTTGAGAACGACACGAACAAAATCTCGTAGATTTATATGTATATGTAACGATCTACCCACATTTCCTCAAATATCTATGGGTTTCTATTTTCTTCTACCATGAACTTGTGAAGCTTCTGATCCAACCAATCTTCAAGCTCTTTCTTTGTAGGGTTCCAGCATTCCGACATCAGAAATCCCTTATGCAGATCCTGATCTTGACAACAAAACCATTTGTTGGCTGATTGGGCTCTGACCCAGGTTTGGGAGAGTTATTAGCCAAACTAATCCCGTAGCTACCGGCCCTTTCGGCAACAACCCGTGGAACGCAGATTGAGGTGTCACCCGAGGTAGTAGGAGAGGGTGCTGGAACCAGGTTTCTGCACCCTTGGGACATCTTGATGTGGTTTGGAGGGGTCACGAACCATTTTTTGGCCTCGCGCCACTCAGTACTACTATCAAACTTTTGAGTAGATCCCTGCAGGTGTATTTTCTTATTAAGGAAATTATTATAGATCTAATCTTTTAGTCACAGTCTTTAAGCAACCATTCAACAATAAAACCCAGTGTGCACAATCATAATTCTTTAAAGATACAAACTCATATAACAGATGCATAAACCAGAATACAATAGATCCACAATATTTCAGCAAACAACTTATCTTTATTAATGTCTTATATCAATACAACCAGATTCACCCTGCGCACTCAGCTGCAGGGGTCCGCACACATAACTGCGGACTCTATCGGGCCTTTGCACACACAGCTGCAGAACCTCTATCTATCTACCTACACCCTTGACTTGGACGTATAGACGTAGAGAATATTTCTCTCACAAACCCATAATCATCTAGATCCAACCAAAGAGTTAACTAAAAACTGCTTCCTACCCTTAGAGCCTCACTCTATTTATACATTCCCATGGTCCATAGACCATGGGTAGGCCATCTCACTTCCTGTTATTTTACATTATTTTTGGCTGGACAACCTTTTGACTCAACTTGTTACAATTCAGGCTCCACACACTTCACAGAGTCTTTACCATACTTTCACCCAAAATTGTGGGCTTTGAGCCCCAAAACCATTACGCGGGCCCTCTGCTACCCAACATCCTTATTCCATGATCACTCTAATTCTATCCTTACAAGTTAGAGCCTCACTCTATTTATACAAGTAGATCTCTAAAGCCGAAATTACATTACAAAATTCAGGGTGGACAACCCTATGACTCATTTACAACTTCGCACTCCGTGCACACAAAATTAGGAATCTTTACGTCATATTTACATTTTTTAGCCAAAATCTAGGCTTTAAGCCCCAAAACTTTCATTGGGGGATCTCACGCTCAATAGGCCCCCAATACAAACATCCTAACTCACCCTCGTGTCACTTTTTCGGTGTGGATATGTTCGCACAGAGACCTCCCAACTCTGCTTATACTGCTGCAAGATCTGCAGTGCACTGAGCAACTACCTGTTACACTTCTTGGATGCGTTGCTCAGAGACTGTTGTAGCTAAACTGCTGCCCTGCACCTATTCCTCCGTTCCTTGCATCTGCGCGAGCTTGGCTTCAATCGAGGTTGTAATGACGAATGCCTCATCAATCCATGGTTGTGCATCCTCCTTCAAGATAACTTCCTTATGTCGCTCAGCCTCTACGTGCTCCTTGAGCAGTTTTTCTTGCTGCATTTGTGCAAGCCTTTGTGTAAAGGGCCATCGCCTGTGCAGTCTCTTTTATTTCATTGTACTATTGCTGTAGCTTGCATGCCTTTGTTTCTAAGCGTTGTATGTTTGGGTCCTCCTACAGAGTGTTGAGGACCTCAAATGACTCTTCAAATAGTTTGGTGTAGTCCTTCACTGCACTGTTGATCTCCACTATTCCTGCTGTAATGGTGTTGGTGCACTGTTCCTTCACCTCAGGTGGAGTTGAAGGCTGTGCCTTCAATTGCAGCTCAGCTATCTGAAGGTTCAGCTCAATCTGAACCTTATCCATTTCTTCTTTCACCTAGAGCACCCCTACTTCTAGTCTCTGGATGCGCGCCTCCACTGGTTCCTCTACTGGGATGGCCAACTCAGGGACCATCTCGCGGGCTTCCTCAACCACTTGCACTAGCTGTCTATTCTGTGTCACGACCTCATTGCGCTACAGGCTCAATTGTTCAATATTAGTCCATTGCTCACTCATCACATGGAGCCCGCAACCCTCCCTAGCTGGCAATTCTACAGTCACTCCATCCTGCAGAACATAGAGCGTCTCCCGAGGGAGCGCAGCCATGTTTATCCCAACTCCCTTCAGTGCACTGACCATAGGCCTATCGGCCTCATTTTCTGTAACCAGTACACCCTCTGGAAGCACTATGGTGTTGGTTATGTGGGCACGCGACATTCCTCAATTGTGGCCATGCTTACTGCGAGGCTGGTTGATAGAGTACTAGCCTAAGGAGTGTGCACCTGCAACTCCTGTATCTGTGTTTAGAGGGCCCCCAACACCATCTAGTTTTCCTCCGCAAACTACTGGAGGGTCCCCGCGGTGACATCTCACACCATCTCCCCTATGTCATGGAGACCCCCCTCAGTGAGGGTGATCGGGTTGATAGAAGTCTTGGAGGCTTTCAACTTTTTCCGCGGCCCCACCTGCTCTCTTGGGTGCTATCGCTTCAGCTGTGTGGATGTTGTCTGTGGGTCCGTACCACCTTCCTTTGTGTCTGTCTCCTGTTCAAGTGAAGCTGACTTCTAGGCCTCGCTCTCCTTCTCTACTGTCTTCGCAGCATTCCTTGCCTCCTATGCCTTTGCTGCTGTTGCTTCATTCCTTCTCTTCTCTGCCAACTATGACATTTGCAGTTTTTCCTCCTCCTTCTTCCTCTGTGATGGTGGGAGATAGCCACTTTGGCGCTCATGAATCAAGCACAATGAATATGACATCATCCATCACCAGATAAGGTAGCTCCTTCCATGCCTTCGCGAGGTCCTTCCTCGCCCTAATGTACATGTGATGAAAGTCTGCCTTGAACTTAGTGAAGCTCTGTAGACTTTTGTAGATAGTGGGTGATAATCGCAACTTGCGGTTAATCCCCATTCTGATGTTCTTCTCCATGAAAGCGCAAAATATCTTGCTGTCTCTGATCCTTTGCCCTTCTTTAGTTGTCGACATCGAAGCATACTTTGTTGCCTCTGAAAGATCCTTCTCAATAGTAGGGAACTAGGTGTCCTTAGGCAATTCCCAACCCACCAGCACTATGGATAGCAGAAGCCATGCATAGTGGAAAGCCTTCTCCTGTTCCTATGCCTTGCCGAAGTTTTCCAGGAAATACCTGCACACGTAATCCACCCAGTTAAACTGGACCCCCTCTACGCATTATGCGACAAGTGCAACCATCGGCGCAGGCACCTCATCCACATAACTTTCCCAGCTAATATCTACATCACAACTTTGACTGCAGTGTTATTGATACATGAGATCGCGTAACCTCTCTTTTTCTTCTCCAGCTTGAACTTCTTCTTCATGGCCCCCGTGATGGCCAAATCATCAATTTTACCCTCGGATATATTCATTGGATCCTCCCTTTTGCAAGGGAGTCGGGTAATTCTGTGAACCAGATGATCCATGATGGGGATGGGCTCGTCCAACCATAAACACCCATCATGCATCAGGTAGAGTAGCTGCCTGATGACAAAGATAGTCACTAGGGTGCGATGGTAATGTGGCACCCAAAGAAGGTTTAACAACCCTACTTTCTCTACTCCTCGCAACCACTTAGGTCGCTCCAATTCTATGAATCCCACCGCTATATTTTTCTTCTGTCGCATTAGCTGCATGGTTGAAAAATGTGGGAATTGTTCGTGGTTTATGAGATCCCAATATTTAAATTTTAGAACTGGCACCTATCCCAAGTGCGCTCCATAAAAAATGATATCATTGGTTAGCAACGGAGTCTGCAAAAAGCTCTTGCTCTCATCTAGGTCCTAAGAGCACGGAGTAGGGATTGCTATCATCAACAATCTCTATTACTTCAAAGTCTGCTAGTGAGCTCACTCCCTCAATATCCACAATGATTCCCGCCCCATGGGTATTATTTTTTGCTAGTTCGCCATTCGTAGCTGAATAGGAGACCACTGCAATGTAGGCCTCCCATGTTTGCTTCGGCAAAACATTCGTGTCCAATCCTAAATCTAGAATTACTTGGTCCATCTCATATTCTCCAATATGCATGGTTAACTTAATTTCTCTTCCCATCCTTGTCTTATGCTTCCCAATCTTTCTGACTACGCGTGGTTCTCTTGGCGCAGTCCCAGAGCATCTGTTGATGAGTTACTGTAATCCTTTTACAACTTTCCTGTCACGCAGTAACTTCATAGACATTTCCAAGAACGTCATGAGCATGGATGGATCCATATTTAGCTCTAGTCTATCTTTGCTTCCTGAAGTCCTCTGCGAATCTCTTCTTAGATTTCATGAAAGTTTCCTGAGTGTGCTCCAACTCAAACTCTGCTTCCTTCGCCGGGGCTTTGTGAACCCAAGTAATATCCTCCGGTAGTTTGCCTTTATCATCTCCCTTTGTGATTCCACTTCAGAGCACTATGTTCACATTTGGATCTTCCTCACATGGCTTAGACCTCATCATCTATAGGTTCTGAGTTGGGGGAGGCGATAGTGCTCCTTTGTCACGTATCCTAGCTATCCGCATTGGACAATCTTTCATCTCATGATGAAACAAAGTGCAATATAAACATCATGGCTGCGTTATATTCATGCAATCGAGGGCATAATGTCATGGCCCTCCGCAATTGTAGCAGATCAACTAACCACGACCTCTTCTAGGTCCTCCTCCGCCTCAGCCTCGTCCGTGCCCCTGAAATCCTGTTCACGACACTCTTGCATTCTAGTCTAGGGGAAGCGATTCGGCTTGAACTCTGTAGGTGGGAGTTCTATCCATCATTAGCTCATATATTCTACAAGTGCACTCATCGGGTGCCACCGAGCTACAAAAATTACAGAACAACTGTTGCAAATTCTGTGTGTACTTCTGTAGCAAATGGCAGTTGTACGTAGCATGTTTTCCACCAATTTGACAAATTGTGCACCACAAAGTAGGTGCCACACTAGGACCTGCTTATGCTTCTGGCCTTAATGGAATTATTCCTCCTCCAACGAGGTAATTTGTGAACACAGGGCAATGGTTCTTATCATGACCCTGACCCTTGCATTTTACGCACCCCACCTCTTCGTGCAGTTCTGGTCAAGCTGTTCTATCCTATTTCAGACTCTGCATCTCCATGCATAAATTTTTCAACTGCACATGGATCTAGTGAACTCCCAAGTTAGGATCCTGAATTGGGGTCTCATGAAGCCTCATCGCAATCTCTAAGGCCTCTGCCTGAGTCGTTAACATATGCTACGATAATGTGCTCCTTAAATGTGTCATTAGCGATGCTACAAACCATTCATGATGTTGTCCATATGTCATATTCACATTAGCTTTGCAAATCGTACACTTCAACCTCTGATCCAAATCCTAAGGAGTCTCGCCTGGTAGCATCCTGATTTCTTTGAATCCAATGATTGACTGTGCTTCAAACTTTGGCTTGCTAAATTCTTTGTTTAGTGCTGCTTGGATATTCACGATTCCCACATTTGGATTATCATTGGAGTGTTTAATATACCAAGTCAGTGTGCGGTTTTGCAGGGTGCTAACGAGTGTCACTTTCTTTATATTTTCATCTATAACTCCCTATGCTTCCAATACAGCTCTTAAAGAAAACCAAAATTGGTCTGGATTCTCATTTCCCAATCCCTTGAACACGTGCAACTTTATCGTGCTTTCCATATTGACTCACGGTGGTGGCGGAGGCGGTACGGGTGAAGATAGAGGTGAAGGCAGTGAAGCTAGTGGTGGTGTGGGTGGGGGTGGTATTCATGGAATTCTTTGCCTTATCAGATGGATTTCACTTCACAACGAGACCTTCATAAGTTCTTCCTTGTCCCAATCAAGGGGCTAGTTTCTGGTCCCTTATTTCCTTCATTCTTGTAAGTTTTTCCACTTCGCGTAGCCCCGAACATCAAGGTAATTGCATAACCCTCTTTTCACACAATAAAATTTTAATCCAAGTATTAAGAGACTTTACGTACTTACCTCGCAGTCCCTTGAGAAAGAGTCACTCTGCCTCTTTGTAGCTAACTGAGGTGTCAACTGTGAACTCAGTAATGAATCCTCCTATAATTTGATTTAGCCAGTGATCAACGACGCACCTGATCTTATCCTTTGATGCTTCCAAGCTTCACACTAACTCTGGGTCCACACAATAGGATTTTCAATCTTCCACCTTCCTTGGCTATCTGCTAGCTTCATGACCCACTCGTACAACTCAGTAGGAAAATATGCGAAGAACATTTTGTGGATCTATGTGTACAAGTAGCAGTCTAACCACTCTTCTTTTTTCAGTCACAGGTTCCTGTTCTCCTGCGCCGTGAACTCGTGAGTCCTCTTGTCCAACTATCCTTTAATTTACTTCTAAGTTGGATTCCAATGATATGGCATCAGAAATCTCTATGTAGATTCTGGTCCTGACAACGGAACCATTTGTTGGCTTGAAGGGGCCTGACCCAGTTTCAGAGTTAATTAGCCAAACAAATCCCTACACTACTGGCCCTTTCGACATCAGCCCATGGTGCGCGAACTGAAGTCTCACCCGCAGCAGTATGGGGGGATACTGGAACCAAATTCCTCACAAATATCATGAGTTTCATCATAAGGAAATTGCAACCATTTAAATCATACCTCATTAATAGTTTATTCATGAGGTGACATTTGCAATTTTATTTTTCTTCCTATCATAGAAGCCAAATTATCTCATGAACAAACTATCATAAATTAGAATATCAATTCATTTTCATAATTTGGAAATTAATAAAAATCAATGAAACACTAATACTTATTTTTGGATTGCTCTTTACTTTACACACTTGGTGGGTTGCCAATTCTAGCAAGCATCCCATGGCCTTCTTTCCTCTTATAGAAACACTGGATTAGTTGCCCAAATATGGAAAGTATCCAATTCCTTCTCTTCTCTTCAACCTTGTACACATGCTAGATTGGTTTCCCAAATCCAGAAGGCATTCAATGCATTCTCTTCTCTCTGACCTTGTACACACACTAGATTGGTAGCCCAAATTTGGTAAGCATCCCTTGCCTTCTCTTCTCTTCTTTGTGACTTCCCACACACTAGATTAGTTGCCCCACTCTAGAAAGCATCCAATGGTGGATACACATACACATATACATACATATATGCCCATTTACTACCCCAAAAATATGGGGACAACCAATACTAATAGTCTTTTGTTAACAAGAATATAGGTGTATCCCACACCTTCATAGGTCCAAGAAATCCCATACCTACTTGACCAATCAAATGGGCCTATATAGTCCCATAACTTTCTATCCCAATCACATGGGCCCAGATAGCCCATACCTACATGTCCTAACACATTACACAACACATGGGCCTAGGTAGTCCCATATTGTCTTATCCCAAAACATTACACAACACATGCATGCATACACAATGTACAACACAACCAATACAGATATACACATGATACGACATAATTCATACACATGGTACAACACAGTACATACACAATACACATGACACAACACAACATGTACAAAACTAGTATTGAACATCCAGAGACCACACTGTCTTTATCCATAGACAACAGGAAACACTACCTCTAGTGTACTTCCCATGATTTATTGCGTGCATCCACAACCCAAATCTCAGGTTTGTGGTTCCTTGAATTATTCATGCTTGTTCTAACATGTTGGAGATCAAATAGTTTTCTCTCAGTTGATATACCCTTCAACATTCACTATTTATAATATAGACATGCGAATAATTATGGGAATAATAATTACATGATAAAAAATAATAAATAAGCTAGGGCTACCTCTTTCCGACTTGATTCCTCACACAACCGAGAATCGTTATCAATGTTCATTTGAAACTTTGAAAGAAAAACTTTATGTTGTGCCTATATTGAAGGGCCCTAACTAGTACCCACCTTTTCATATTTCTAATGTCGCCTTAGAAACAACCTTGGGGGCCATTCTTTGGCAGAAAGAAGACCAACATTATTATGACATTTACAATGCTAGAAAGAAGCTAACCCTTTCTAAGCTAAACTACATTGTGATAGAGAAGGAGTTCTTAGTTGGGGTGCATTATATAAATATATTCAGGCATTATATTATAGGTTATGAAGTTTTTATCCACATTGACGATGCAGCCCTACAATACCTAATGAAAAAAATGGTATCCAATGGTAATTACGAGGTGGATTTTGTTGCTGTAGGAATTTAATGTCACAATTGTGGACCGGTCTAGTAAATAAAATTAGGTTGCTGATTTCTTTTCTAGATTGAAAAATGAAGGTGATATTGTTCTTGTATATTTTAATTTCCCTAATGAATAGTTGTGCATTGATCTAGGTGGATGTTTGTGGCCACCCACCTATCCCATTTGGACCCCTGCAACTATCTCTTTCAGTTTTTCAGTTTCCGTAATTGTAGTACAATTTACTATTTTTAGCAGTTTTTTCGGGTCCTGAACTTCCGGAGCCGTTTTGAGGTCCTAAATGAATTTTTTTTGGGAAATATAGGTATTTCTTGGATAGATATTTCTAACGAGCTATCATACGCGTCAAACGGAGATCGTATGCCAAAGTTACAACCCCGAGAAATTGATGTACCAATTTACCCAAAACGGGGCCCACGATTTGGCATTTCATCTTCTCGGGTTAGGTTTTGGAATGTGAAGGGTTTTCCATTGTTTCTCAACAATAAATAGGCCTTCAAGCCTCATTATAACATAGTTCAGAATAGTTCAAAGGCATGTAGCCGCCACATCTCTTCTTAGAGATAAGCTACCATCGCCCTAGCTGGTTTATTTCCATTTCTGGTTGTAAGCATATTTCGGTATTTTCCATTAATGAAATGAAGCATTATTTCCTCTACATCTTTGTGTATATGGTTATATCTGTATTTTATTGCATTCCTGTTTAAATCCGGATCAGTGGTATCAGAGCAGTCTGCTTTTTCTTTATTTTTCTTTGCATGTGCCCAATGAGGTCGAGATA